>MNPL01004634.1:0-21305 GCA_002081605.1 Tropilaelaps mercedesae
ATATATATATATATATATACATATATATATATATATATATAAGTGATAACGAAGGAAATTAAACAACAGCGAGCTATATGTAGTGGATTGATATATAAACGTCTTAAATTTCTAACGGTGTTTCGTGTGCGTTCGTCGGTGTACGATAGCAAAATTAGCAGGCAAAACAGCCATTAATGTACGCATTAGCTGTTGATTCCCCCAGTTCATTCCACAAAAACGAGCAGAACACCGTTCTTTGTTTTTGTGCTTCTTTTGCTCCTGCTGCTGGGAGGCCTCCAATCGATTCATCTTCAACCGTTGCGATTGATATACGCCGCGTTCTATCTTTGCACGTAAGGAAACGACCCTTTTCGACTTCTATCGAAGTTCAGATCGTCTGGCTGCGGCCGACGGTTCAGCCACTGCAAAAGGTCTGAGAGGAAACGAAATCCGATAGTCGAACTGCACTTGTCTACACAAGCGCGCGCAACTGCTAGAGTAAAGCTGTAACACCACCTGCATGTTAGATATTTAGCTCTAATATGAAAATGGGCACAAAAGATGTTCATGTTCGCGAGATGCATTTTTCAACGTTGAATGCTATTCAAGCAAAAGGCATAATACCGTAATGACACTCAGTACAGATAACCACGATATAAATGAAAAAAACATGTACACATACTGGGCAAACGGGCCTGTTGATTAAAAAAAAATGCAATAGAAAAACGGCTGAAAAAGAGCGAACGATAACATAACTGACAATAAAATAGATACACAAGAACGCTCAGCGGTAAATTCTAGATACATCACAAAAATTAGGAGTATATCCATTAAAAACCAGACGAAATTTTGATGCGCGTCTTCGAAGCAGTGGATATTTCGCATGGCACGTTGCACAGACTTAACACAAACTATGAATACAAATGTATGCATCGGTTAGTGCCAGGCGACGAAAATGAAGCCCCTGAAATTCAAGCTTAAGCTCACGGTAAGAAGTGGCCATTAAGCAATATGCAGTTAGGCGTATTGGCAGGGGAACCGCCTGCAACGAAGGACGAACCGGAAAAAATATAACGCAGAATAAATACTGGATAAACGCAGAAAATTAAGCAAGGTTTGTAAGCCACCCAATGGTGTCGCAAAGTAACACGTTATGAAATGACGACGATGAATACACGAAGGGAAGGCGAAAGCGGTTACATTTTATTATCAAAAGCAAGCATTGTCGTCTATGTCTCTGTTTTTGGGGTATTGCACTCAACCGAGCATTAGGTGAGACAACGATGGAAATGCTATGTGGAAGCCATCTACGAAAACAGAATGAGAAAAACTATTCAACAAAAGTCATGAAATAAACACGCGCCGAAATTTAAAGAGAAGAGAATAGTTTCAAGGAAATGTTGAGACAGAGGGGTGCATTAGGATGAAGCACGGGCGGGAGAACAGCTAGGAGGAGCTAATAAGATCCAGATAGATAATAAATCACATAAGCTGCTTTCTAAGCTAGCTGGTGTGATTAATGAAACTTAGGATTAGATTTTCTTACCTTTGTAGATGCGGTTAAGTGTGTTCGTACATGGCACAAACAGGAGCGGAACGACGCACGGACCTTCACATCTCTGCCAGCAGCGACTGGCTCCAGGAGCAGGAAAATGAGGTTTTGAACGGATCATGTGGTGGAAGCTGTGAATAGCGTATTTGCTGCGATGTGCGTATTCTATCGTTGTTTCCGACTCGAGTCAACGACTGATTTCTGTGTGAAAATTTAAGCGTGTCTCGCCCACCGCCAGTTCGTACGATATGAGTGACGTGCTTGAAAGCGTCGGTGTCTTTCAAGCCGAGACGCTGTTTTAACTCTGTACCCGTAACTGGACGTTGCAGAGCGTGTGGACCAGTTTAGGCCTTGATGAGGCATCAAAATTCAAGATGTATTTGCAATAGACTCGGTTGATGCGTGAGATCGTTCTGTATCAGTGCACGCCCCATTGAGAAATGCTAGTGCCGCTTTCAAAAAGAATGTCATGAACTTTCAACCGTGGTGATATCATCACTAGACAGCTCATTTTTCAGGAATTTTCAGATGAACGATTACTGCGCGTCAATCATTTTCAGGGAAGTGAAGGAATTGACATATCGAATAATCGGGTCGCCAAACCTTAACGAGACAGGTACAACCAGCAGTTCTTCTCGTTGGATTCCATAGCCTGTTTCTCCCAGGTTGACCCTTGGTTTTACATATACATAAAAATAACAAGGGCTTACACCAGGTGACAAGGATTCATTTCGTGATGAACGAAGTTGTCAGAATATCGAAGGACGCTTGAAGATGATTGCTACTTCCCCTTAGAGGTCGCTTACGGCTATGGCCAGCAGAAACGGACTGAACAGTGTCCTCGAGCCACACCAGTTCTTTGTGGTCCGTTCATCCTGTCGTTTGAGCTTACTGACCTGGCGTACATCTGCGACACGCGCTAGCCCATTTTATGGCAATGGGCGCGTTTGAAAAGCTCGACGTTCGTAGCGCTACGTCGAACGAAAGTCGGAGGCCACCAAATGCTACGTAAAGAAAATTGGCGGAGTACGCCGAAAGTTTGTCGCATGTGAAAAGAAGCACCGAACAGGCCGTGGACATGACGCGCCGGAGGCGGAAACCATGCCGGTTGTCTACTAACTCGACGTAAAATGCAAATCGATGACATTTAGATTACAGTTACTTCTTTGCGTAACCGCAGGACGTATGTCATTGAAATATTTGGGGTTTTCTATTAGCGGACGAATTCCTAAACTATGTTAGCTTTGAGACTCTTCATACATTTGACAGTTGCTAGCTTCCAGTACGTTTAATGAAAACGCTATACCAACATTTTTATACAGATTTTTCCTAGATAGATTCGATGCTGGGCTAGCAGCATCAGTTTCTCTGAGTCTGTTATCACCGTGGCTAGAAGAAGTTTCTTGAATAGAAAATATCGGCAGAGACGTGTCAGTTCTTGGCACCCCCGCGGAAATGCTCAACGAACGTCAAACCGGAATTTCCCAGGGTTTTAGTTTTAACTGCACCCCAAATAATAATAGTAAGGCCGTAGGTGAACTAGTCTGCAGCAGACTATTTTATTCTTAATTCTAAAAAGTAGTTTTTAGCATTCATGAAAGTCGGCCTTAGTAAATTCGGTTATTCTATTATTGACACCAACTATTGAGAAAATATTTCGATGTCTTCTGGCAACCTTCTCCGTTTTCGCCGAAAGGTTGCTGGGCTCGATTTTCGTGTCGCATTTATTTCCGGTTTCTACCGGTATTGTCTAGCAGAAGTAAGGCACACTGACCGTATAATCGTTGATGCAAGAGGGGTTGCTTATCGATAACCCTTCAGCCTCCACAAATATATTGCCCCACGCTGGTAAGCTAAGTACGGCATAAGTGTTCCCGCTTACAGAAAGCCAACCGCAGCCCGACAGCCGATTCGACAGCCACTCGGTAGGCTAGACAATATCGTATGCAGATCTGATTGTTGAGAGTGGGTGAGCCGGGTTTTCGCGACGGGACTGCCCGGTTGCACACGCATAGACAGCTGCGCACCCAACTGCCACATTTTTCTCGGTTGCCGGCATCCTAACCCGGCTGTGCGGCTTGACCGAGGAAACCCAGAGTTCGAGTAGCAGTGAGCAAACGATAGGAGTTTTGACACTGAGCCGTATTTGCCCGCAGAGAAGCAAATACGGCTACAACGAAGGAGGATGGAGAGGTAAACGAAAAAAGCATCAATCGCCGCTACAACTAAGAAAAGTCTAATATATGATTCCTGAAAGGAGGTATCTCTTTCAGAACGACAAATAAAGGGACTGCCTTCATCCTTACTGTACCCTGGGACAGCTTATGGGATATAAAGTTTACGCCCCTGTCCAAGTTAAGTGTCCCGTCCCATCGGGGACACAGAACACCTACATCTTGCTACACGACATCTCGTACGGATTTTGGCCGTAGGTGTGAGTACCGGATCCATACAACAGACGTATAGCTCGCCTTTTTCTGACTCATGGGTCTCTAAGCGAGGAATATGTCGCGCTGTTGTCTGTTTCACACCAAAAGGACCGTAAGTTTTTCAGAACCTACGTGTTGACCGTAACAGTTGAAACCAAAGGCCAGATGAAATCAAATAAAGGCTCTTGGCTATTTATAATTTACAAATAAAGACTATTTATTGGAAGGAGGAGAGATGTACCTCTCAGGGAGCCATTTACTAAGCGGCAGGACCTCACGTACATCTATCTAAACATTTATATGAGCCTACGATCACCCGATAACTCGTGCACGGGTCGCAGAGGACCACGCAGACCTACATGGGCACTGAGAGCTGAACAAGCGCGCATTTCCACGCCAATATCCTCAAAGAGATATTTTGCATTTTAGCTATCTTGGTCTTCCTTTATCGACGTCATAGTGTGCTCAATCAGTGTCCCCGTTATCCATTACGTAGTTAAGGTAAGCGTAGTTGAGTAGTAGTTAAGGCAAGTACTACGTAGGTAAGGCGAATTGTGCTAACGGAGGAACACCGGATGGATAGCAAGCGGGTCAGCAGCACTGAATAACGATGCGGCCTTGATGTGCGCATCAAACTGCTGCCTACGCCAGAAACCTAACACTATGTCGGCAGAATGCGGCAAAACGAAGGCCTCCGCGAAACGCCCTGACCAAAAGTTGTCGCTACGGTTCGCCAGCATACTCAAGCAGGCCACCGAGCTGAGCGTCAAAGACAAAGAATACGTGACCCTTCGAATTGAGATTATTCTATTTAAAATCGATCGGCAGCTGTTGCTGCAACGCAAGCAGCTACAGTGGTGTTGCGAGGATGGTACAAATACAGTGCGGACACACATCGACAAGATGGCGTCCGTGGTACTCGATTTCAAGAAATGGTTTGCCGAAAACTTTCGGCCTTCCGAGATGCCAAAGTGGAGTTTCGACCAATACATCAAGCAGCGTGTGTCCGCTTTGAACATTCAGACTAACAGTAAGGCGTTGAAAATTCTCGACGACATGATGGAGCTGCTGCCAAACAAGCTCGTGGTAGAATTTACGGACTGCCAGCCCGTCTGTGCCTATAATCAATTTATAACTCTGAAAGAGTTTGAGGTGGTTGTAAGACATGGTAAGGAGCACCTCGTGCGAAGTACTCATACCTATACGTAGTATCCGTATATTGTAAACATATTCATCGATTTTCACACCTATACTAGCTTAGACGAAGTCTCTTAAAAGACTCCGAGGAGTTATTTGAATGCTTCGAGCGCAGAATTCCGAACGCTATCAGCTCACTAAGTGATTACAGCCAAGCCACCATAAGACGAGCTGTCATCAGGGGCCAGCCATTTTTTTTAATTATTTGCAAACATAAGTTTATTTGGTTTCTTTTCATGTCCTACTGGCCAAAAATGCCGCAAAGTTTCATATGAGCTAGAATTCTAGGCGGTCATAAAATTGACCCAAGCGAAATCTAGTCGGTGATCAGAGCTCTTCGTTTTCAGCAGGTTCGACAGGTTTCATTAAACCTGTCGTTAAATATATGAAAATTGTACGTAGACGGTTAACCCTAATGCATGCCATCAGTTTCACGCGTTTCAGTCATCTATCGCCGTGCCTGCGCTGTAAACCTGATCCTTCGAAGAATTACATGATCCGTTAATCCGTTGCCATATGTTTTGTAATTAATACAGCCGGTCAATGTGGGTACGCGAGAGGAGGTCCTAGAAAAAAGCCCGATAGCGTTCGTAACGTTGTCCAGCTTCAGCTCAGGCCACGCCACTTGCTGGAGATCGAGGTAAAAGCTTTGACCGCTGGGTTCTTGGGTTTGCGGACGCCGGCGCTCACCGTCAACGATATGATGGACCCTATCAACCTTCTGGGCTATAATGGCGCGATGCTGTGCTGCCGAATTCTAGAGACCACCATTGTGGTCAGACTCTGGTCGAAATTCGAAGCTGAGAAGGTTCTTCAGTCGCTGGTGGCTGCCAAACGGGCGAAGACGCGCGTGCGGTCAAGCAGCGGGAAAATTCAAAATCTTCGTCTAAATCGTCTATAATGGCCGCGAATGTCACTGGTGCTCTGATTTTGTTTGGACATTACCGCGCTCACGTCGTAGAAATTCGTGAAAACCGGTGGGCGGGTGTCCGCGCAAATCAGGGTGCGCTTTCTGTTGATACCAAGCTCATTTAACGACAGAAGCGTTCGAAGAATAAAGAGGGACACTTGTTATACTTGCATGGGGTGTATTTTTGTTAAGGCCATGCCAGAATATGCCTGTGATCAGCCAATATGTTTACCAATTTTTATGAAACGCAATATTAATTAAAAGGAAGGCGCTCCTTTGACCATCGTAACACCTTATAGGTACGGTGTGTAGTAGACATGATAGAGAACCCTTTTTGCGTCGCTCTTCCTATAAATGTAAAAATCTTCGGCTAGATTTCTGCTTGGTGTAGATATTCGTCTTCCGTAATCGTCTGAAGTCACAAATGACATTCTGAACTGTCCGATGCCGAGAGACTACGGAAGAGAAATGTCAAGTTTCTGAGGACGACACTGCCTCAGACGCTCTCCATACCATTATGCTACCGTAGGAAGAGCGAACCTAGGCAGATCGTTCTGACCCTTTCTGCTGACGTAGCACATGCTCCAAGATTTAGCCCCAGCCTCAAAGCTTGGCAAGAAACGGATCCGATATTTCAGCATCAAGAGTACGTGGGAAGCACTGCACGATAAATTGAGAGAAGGACATTTTGTTATACAGACTCACCCAGACGATAATGTTTCGCTGAGAACAAATTGCGAAATAAGCTCAAGTCTGCATAACCTGCTTAAATAAATGCCGTAAATAATGATGCGAGTTTGCTATTTTTCAACACCTATTTGACCTATATGAAATCGTAATTTTAATGAGATGCTGCCGACCAATAGTCTTTACAATGAGAATAAATAAGAGTTTATGATTGAAACTTTTGCACCCAAATAAAGACTAATGGAAGAAACAGTTGTATATTGAGAGTAACGGTTTTAATGGACTAATGCTTTAGTTGACTTCCGTTTCTTGGTTGGTTAATGGCTTTGAAATTAGGTATCGTTCGTTAAATTGCCCTAAATTAACTAATTTTGTAACGCTAATAAGGGAAATTCGTTAACATAAACACATTTTTAGTAATCAATATGAATATTCTAAATGTATTCCAGAAAGCATCTTTTAAATTGGGAAGAGAGAAATTTGCAAAACCGTTCTAATTATATTTGTATTCATAATCGCAATAACAAGTATTATTACTTCTATGTTTCCATTGCAACATATTCAACAACATTGCAACATAAAATATCACTTTATTTATTTAAACATAAAGGTATCCTTTATTGTGTCATTCAGTTAAACGTATGTCAAGGTTTCCGGTACCATCTCCCTACATCGCTAAGTGAGACTTTATAGTTATTTGTTGGCTACAACTTCAAATTTATACGATGTCTTCAGCGTATCTGAAATACCAATGTTGGCCCCTGTCGTTTTACTCTGTCACACCATGTGACGAGGTGTTTCCTTATTGAAACATTAGCAATTTCCACAATTCACAAAGCACTTATTAGTCAAGAACAGAGCACCAAGCCGAGCTGCACCACTGATTTTACATGTTCACTAGTAGCAAAAGTCGTTGAGAACCTGACTTCCGATGAGTTTAATGTTTTCCACTCGACAACATAAGTTCAGGTTTTTCGCCGCCAAATAATACGATAAAACTAGAGAAAATTCGAACACACTTGAAGATTTCCTTTGCAAAGAAAAGATACTTTTCTATCACTCTTCATAAAAAAAACCCTGTGTTCGGGCCCTTAGTATGTGCCAAATATTCAACGTTCTATCTTCTGAGTCCATAGTTTAACTACCGTTTGTACACTGATTTTTGCAGTTTGTTCAATTTAATTTTAGTTGTCAAATCAGCGAAAAAATAGTGAAAATACTAATACAGGTCAGATCATGTATCTGAGGCGAAACAACAGCTTCTTAGCAGTACAAACGTGCTGCCTTGAAGATTTTCTCCTTCCGAAGGAAGAATAGCTCTCTAAACTCTTAGAAATGCTACCATTGTTATCGCTATTATCTTTCTTTCTTTTTATCAACAATAATTAAATGACGCCCTATACTGTGTTCAATAGTAGTAATTGATTCTCTTCATTGGCAGCGTTTGTTTTCTAAAAATCAGATATATTCGTTGACGACCAGCAGTCTGACCGTCACGAATAGTTCAGACAACGCCTGGCCAGACAAGGATGGTCAAGGCATGATGAAATGATTCCGTAACTTGGAGGTCGTCCAATTTTTCTCCATCCGCATTCTCTAGTCGGTTCGCACGCGTTCGAGTGCTAGGTTTTTGTATAGGGTGCTGGCCATCAGGGCTATCTTCTGTGTAGATGTGTCTCTGTATTTCAAATCAGATGAATCCGGACGCCGGCGGTGAGTCACCGACGGGCGCTTCACGAGACGCATGGCCCTCACGACTAGAGTAATAAACGAACAATGCTAACCACAGTAGCTTTGCAAGATCGTCGCTTCACGTATCCCATGGACAGGTCCGAAAGTGGGCACTTCGCACTGGAAACAACGAAACGGCCGGTCAGGCAAGAGATTGGTTCGGCGAACCGCGAGTGGCTCAGAGGTTCGAAAAACGAAAAGCTCGTGTGTGAGATGAAGCGTAACAAGAAAGTGGTAGCTAAGCTGGAGCAGCGAATTGCCCAACTAGACCGCTACGACCGTGAGTATCTTCGTCTGCGAGTGGAGTTTCTCCTAATGCAAATCGACATAGCACTATGCACCCAGTACAAGAGTGTGATGACGCTTCACGACGGGTCTGACCTGCTGGCCATGCTGGAGGATGCTATGGCCACGACAGAGAAGTTTCGTCAGTGGTTTCACCAGTATATGCGTCAGGGCAACGGAGGTAATCTCGACAGATATCTGAATTATGGGGTAAGTGTGAATCGGAACGAGGGAAAACCGCTGCGGAAAATTTTGTCCAAAATGATGGTACTTCTGCCAGCTTCGTTGACCCTTGACGTACAAGGCTGTCACTGCCTACACGAGAAGCTTCAACGGGAGCTCATTCACGGCTACTGCATCACGATGAGACAAGGTACGTATTATTCTGTCATCCTTCCATGACGATTTCTCCCGTACATCCCACTGACCGCGAGCATTAGCTCCTGCACCTGGGAAAAAGAATGTTTTATTGTTTCACCTTCTACAGGCAATCACCCTGTATGAACTACAGGACAAAAGAAGGTCTTCGCCGTGCTAGATGCCGAGGATGCCCGGGACAGCAACAGGGTAGTGTTACAGGTTTCACTCGACCCAACGAGCCCCATGGAAATCAGCATCTGCGTTCCCCGAAAACTAACCAGTCTTCGGGCGCTCATCGCCTTCCTCACAGGAAAAAACAGGAAGAGACTTTTCAGCGAGTCCTACGACCCGGTGACGCTGTTCGGCTTCGAAGGAAGCTTTTACTGTAGGAGAGGCATTGAGCTGCCCGTCGCGGTGCGGTTGTGGCCCAAGGCCGAGTGTGAGGCGCTGTTTCAGGAGTTGACCTTCGAGATGACACCCACGACGACGTCGTCGACGTGCTAGGGTCGAGACATTCAGCAAAGTTCGCGTTGAAAATTCAGCTTGCGTTCTTCGAGCACAAAAAGTAACGAATTGAGCGTCGATCGGCGAATATGTAAGGGCCAAGCTCGAACTGACTGGATGCTGATTTTACTGTGTTTATTGCACTACCTAAATAAGTTAGTAAAGAGTTTTTTTACTAAGCTGATTAGCGTTAGTGGGTGGCTGATTTATTTAGCTATAAGCGTATACATATACGATGCGATTTGTCAAGTGAAAGGAGATTCCTAAAAGGATTGAAGGAGGGATTGAGGGAGGGAAAGTCACAAAAGGCGAGCTGTAACTTTTCTGTGAACGTCTGCTACGTCGATTCTATACCACGCCACTGCCTTAGCTTAAATTAACACACTGAGTAATAAAGGGTTGATGTTGCTGTTATGCGGCAATATAGCTCGCTATATGACATAATGCGTGCCAGTCGCTCTCGCAAAGCATGGCCCTTACAACCAGCTTGGGTAACGCTCCTCTAAAATCGATCTCCTGGTCGGTTGACTCCTGTAAAATAACAGTGCTACGCTAGCCTAGCAGTAAATATTTTCGTGTTCAACCGTCTGAATTATTTATTAATTAGTTATGCGCGTCACTCATATTTGCTGCATCTCTATTGGTACGGTATATATGCTACTCATATATACCAAAATCCACACGTTGGTAAAGACTTTATAGATAGCCATAACGATAACATCAATATCAGTACACAGTTTTCACTTGATTCAACATCGGAGAAGTAATTTTCGGACGCCGTTTGAGACCCCGCTACGGGAAAAATGCGTGGGGCGTTCCCTGGTCACGAGGCGGATCCGGTTATTGAGTTCGTTTCGTTCATTCTCCTCTCGAGGCGTCGCGTGTGTCGTTCGCGTCCCTACAGGGTAAACAGAAATTTGTTTATCAGATGGAAAACATCGATAATGGCATCCGGGGCGGACCCGAGTAGGGACAGGTCAAGCCACATCGTAACATGTCCGCTGAGGTAGAATAGGAGATCTGAAAACTGAAATCGACCCAAAAACACGAGTAATAAGATATGTTCTTATTTGTTTGACTATGGGTCATTGAGATAAATGCTGGCAACGAGGGATGTTCAGAGCTCTCGTTTGCTTGATGATCAGCCAGCTTGACCGTGTTTCTAGGCGAGGTTACTGTGCTCAGTTGATTGTTACTTCCTTGCTTTGACCACTATGTTCCGTCAGTTACCCCATGAATTAATCTATAATTTAGAGTTTGCTATTGTTCGTTATTGTTTAACATTCATGCTGGCATATCTTGGGAGGTTGGTGGATAACGTCAACTTACTAACGTCAGCGTTTCGTCATTTTACCTTAACTTTAGGTAGATTCGTGATTTGCTTCACACTCGTCGTAGACAGGTAAACGTTGAGCTCGATGTGCTTCGCACTAAAATGCACCCCAGATCGACAAAGGCTTAAGTGTCGAAGGGCAACTCGTCGTGAAGGGCAACCAGTAAGCTTTGGCGTAACAATTTTCATATATTCATTCATTTCAAATATTTCACATATTAAATCGCCATAACTAACAACAGCCTCATCTATTAACGCCGAGTGCTGTATCTTCACTCAAATGCCAGCTAAGCGTTTTACTTGCTTCGAAACGTTAGCTAAACAAAAAAAGTCCGTTTTTCTTCCATAGAAAATTGTGGAGTCATAGTGACCTACCTGGGCCCCCCGTGATGACTTTCAACATAGCCTATTTGATGCATTAACCCGCGATATCGTTTATCGTCGCAGCCTTGCGTACACCGGTTTTGACATCCAACGAACCACTTATTTTGGATCATCTTGTCAATGCATTTCACTGAAACAGTGCAGGAGCCAAAAGACGACGAGTCCCGAACGAGTAAATATCAGTGGAACAAACGAGTTAACTTCACAACGTCGCCCTCACCTTGCGGTCCCAATGCCGATCTCATCTTCTATCGACCCGTTCAAAAACCACGGACGTTCGTTAGCGGTCATAGATGCTAGCGGTCAATGACCAGAGCGATAGGCGCGCGAGGGCTACTTGTTTCTGTCAAGCTATTCCCTTATATATGGTAACGCAGCTATGGCGCGGTAAAATATCACGTACAATGTGTGACATAGTCGCAGACGATGCCATGCATCCGATGCTTGACCGCGTACATTTTCGAGAAGCAGCCGCAGTGCTTCATCCACGTGGCTGCGACACACGCTTCGCAGCACTCCTCCTCCTGGATGATGTGACCTTCGTAGAGATGTGAATGCAGACCTTCCTTTTCGTAATCAATGCATCCTGACTCGTAGGGTTTCGGTAGCGAGACGATGTCTTGCTACATTAAAAGGTGCGCAGAGAGAACACGCACGTTAGAGTGCCGTTTAATGGGTCCACTTCATCGTCAACCTAACGAGCGGTGATGCTCTATCATATCATGAGCTGAGGCGGTCCATGGGGAGGATACGTGATGGAGAGCTCCCAACAAAACGGACGGCAACACTAAGAGAGTTATGATTATTGGTGCCATTCGCCTGTACGATAGGGCTTTAAAATCGCAGTTAATTGCATTTGGTTATCACCCGTTCCTGTGGTGCATCTCGGTTTTCTGCAACCTGCCTGGCAACTGACTGCCTGACTCTGCCAACGGGCAGAGTTTCCAATGCAATGGACCTGATCATACGCAACCCATCAAGTGCCGCGTTTCATTGTGATCCTACTTAGCTCCATCGTAGCAAATTGCATTCGACAGGCGCTTCTTCCTCACCTCCACGACGAGTAGGTCGAGCAGCAGGTCCCGCACGGCGAAGGCGTCACGTACCTGAGATACGGTGATGAAGTACCTTCTGCCAGGTTCGAATCGAAAGGCGTGGATGATCCCGGACGTGTATCGGTTCTGCTCGTGTATGAAGGCTGTCATCGTGGCCCCGCCACCGGCCTTCGCACCATAGCTATTCATCTTAACGCGAAGATCTGCGAAGCAGGCACAGCACAATCAGAAACTCCGATCATGGCAACGTTGCCGTATTACGTATAAAAATCTATTTTCGATTTACAGCAATCGCCTTGAATCCTGGAGGGCGCCATCGAATCTGCCTAGATCTCCGCTTAGCGATCACCATTTTGTCCACAACCACGCGGGAAAATGTCCAAGATACGCTCTATGTAGGTTCATGGCCTTCTGCGGACAGCTGGGTTCTCATCGTACTCACTGTATTTGAACTGCTCCTTGCATTTCCAGAACGGATGATGTCGCAGGTATGTCATGTCGAGTGTGTAGCAAGACCCCGTCTTGACGTACGTAAACGTCCGAATCCACAGGTCGACACAGTCAAACGATTCGCACAGGTCCGAGCGGGACTCCATGGTGCACTCCGTGACGATTTCATCGGCGGTGTAGGTGTAGTTGATGATGAATTTCGTCAGGAAAATGTCGTTTCCTACCATGAACTCCTTCGTAGTCAGAACGTACATCCCGGTTCGTTACAGGGCGTTATACGTGTGCTTCACGTGTGTACTAAACAAATAGCGGACAAATATCGGCAACGTTTGCAGCTCATGGATCTACCACTAGACGTTATTTAGCAACAGTGGACCTCGAATACCCAATATGTATTCGATAGTAACGATGCACGAGGTAATTTCATTTGACGTTTTTTAAAGTAAAATAAATTGGTAATAATTATATTATTAATAAATTGGTAAATAAGTTTTGCCTTTACTCCATGATTCGATCAGACGCCTCTCTCGCTTGTGGACGTCTTGGTTACTTACGAAGTTTAGCTCTCTGTTGGCGCAATTTTCTCCGAGATATGTTGAACATATGTCGCTGTAGTTTATCCTGCAATGGTTAGGGATTTTTATCATTTATGAAACACATCAACATAAGCACATGTTTTCAATATCCCGGCTTTGCCTTCCAGGCTAGCGACCCGCATTGACCCAACCTCGAAATAAGACCTCGTAGAGAAAAACAGTCGATGTCAGGTCCCGTTTGACTCAGCTTTAAAAAAGGGAGACATCATTTTCGGCATGGCAAATTAGGGATGGTTTATCTCAGCTCCGCAGCAATTACTCGTTACGAGTCATGTTTTGGCTTCGTATCCGTTTGCGTCATATGAACAGTGAACTAGGTTTATTCAGGCGTTGTATGGCCGACGGTGTTTACCCGTCCAATAGACAGATCGTGGTGGCTGGATAGGCCACTCCTCTGATGTTCGCCTGAGAGTAGTAGACGGTTGTGGGAAAGCGACGATATTCGTAGAACTCGTTGATGCATGATACCAAACACGCGATTACTGTCGAAATGAGAAGACACTGCAGGGGCGAGCACATTGCCATGCGGAGCACATGTTGGGCCACGAGTCGCGTCGACATGAAAACGCACGCCATCGCAGAAAGCAAATAAAACAAGCCACAAACGAACTTATTATTGTTATTATTATTATTATCACAAAAAGTCGTTATTTTGTATCATGGCGGTTTCCTCAGACGCAACATAAAGCCGCGACCCTTAGGGAAAGAGCGTTTTGTGGGAGGATTTCCTCAATCGGTTTATCCACGCCTGGTAGGGTGCACTGAACGATTTTTCGCGCTTGCAATTTACTCACGTGGAAGAGACGCCTCAGCAAACGCTAGCCGCAGACGGTAGCTAACGTATGCCATTGTTTGAGAAACTGACATGTCAAACAGTTTCTTCGCCAAACTAGATTAGCTGTGCTAACCATCACCAATCGTCGTTAGAGTGGCTCGCCCAACACCTCGTTTATCCTGCCCAGCTATCTTCCCTCTTGTCGCGTTCCCACTGCGCGCGCTAAAAGAGACCCAATGGATTCGTACATGTGCAGTCGCTTACAGGAGCACTAATAATGAATTGTTGTCCGGTCGAATCCTCGAACGAGTACGAATAATAGTTCGAAAGGGTGCCAGCGAGAGGAGATGACCATCGTGTCTATACATATCATATGGTTGAAGTTTGTTTATGCCTATGGCGGGCTGAACCGTCTCTGAGTAAAAAGAGAGATGGAGAGGGACAGAGAGTGCGAAGGCTATTTAGGGTATGCTTATACGCTAATAAAAATAGCGCTCAGGTCTCTTCCTAACTCATTGAACCCCTCCGCGGGTTTTAGAGGACAGTGACTCATACAGCATTCGACCTCGGTTTTCACTTTATCTTGTGGGTCCCAGGACATCTGTCCGAAAATCGCACCGATCGGGGGAGCATTACATGTGCCAAGTTTTTTGGTATGAAATCAAGTACCCTGCAATACATAGCCTCAACATACAGTTTACAGGGGGTTACCGATCAAAACCCCGACGGTATGTTTAGGAAGGTGAAATCTCGCCTTTTCCGTATCGCACAGCTCTTCTGGGCAGAAAGGGACTCGGAAGTCATGTTCGGTCTGTTCTAGAACAAAAGATCTGGCCTGCCATCGAGTCAGGCATCATAACATTGATGGTTAGAATTCGAACAAAATGAGCACGGGATACATGGTCATCGGTGGCACCAACACGTTTTTTGTGCGATAAACGTGAATTCTAAGCGAAAACTTCCACCATAATCCATCATTAGAGTCGAACAACTTTCACGAGCTGGGTAAACAGCGATATTGTTAGGTTTTTTTTTTTTTGTTGACTTATACGAATGGGAAACAAAGCAATAGGGATACATTCCAGTCGACAGAGAGACGAAGGAGAAACTTCTGAAAAAATGTCATATGAGTCATACTAACCGACAAAAACGATTTGTGAACGACGAGGTAACTCATAATGGTGCGTATCGAGAATACGTTAAAAGCCCGCACTAACACGTATCGGGCAAACATTGCTCCCACCTTGAAGAACGACAGACCCATCCAGAAGCCAATGTAACCGCCAATGATTCCCAGAATTTGGGTAGACTGAAATCAGTGAAGTGTTAGCATTATTGTTAGGAAGATCTAGCAAAATCATCTGTCTTTAAAATTCTCGTAACTTTTGAGCAGTTAGAACAATCGACGGTGTATTATGTGACAAATGCTGTGCTCTACTGTTAATGCGTCGGAACTAGCGCCCTAGACGGGTTTATAGGTTCCATGTATCTGCTAGTCCTTGCTTACTTCAGGTTTATTTTATTTATTAGTTTATTTATCTATTCACCATTGCTACTGAGGATGGCCTCTCTGTTGAAAGCCATTATCCAGAGCGGCCTAGGGCCTCGGCCAGGTGCTCCTGATGTACCACACAGGTAGATTTACTCCTAAATATGAATAGTGAAAAAGCTGCACCTGGAAGTCATTGGGTTTCCCGGGGGCAAATACCGGGGACTGGTCAACCCCGCTTTTAGAAATGGGTAGATGCTAATGCCGATAACATGATGTGCCTTCAGCCAAGTGATATTTGCCTGCGCTGCCAGTTTTTAGCGCCAGCGTCGAATATATTCGAATATATACCCTTTTACGAGAGTACTACTCTCATACTATGTATAATAGTGTACAGCAGAAATTTAGGTATATCGGTCATGTCCGCGTGTCTATCACACTTACCGAGAGCAAAGGGACGAAGTGGAGGACATCGACTTGTCGCGACGTGATTATCACTTTGATGTTGACGTACTTCAGACTGAAAACGAACGCCGTGCCAAGTACAAAAAAGATGTGTCCAAATACAGGCTACCTATCCGGTCCTTCGATCAAGCCAAATCAGCGACATGGCGTCTAATAACAAATTCATTTCGGTCTGCCAGTAGAGGAACAAGGAGTAAGAGGATTCTGCCGGAGGAGACGGGAATAATCACTTATCTACGTAAGACTTCGTGTTTGTGTGCACACGCGGAACTTGCAATCTTTAGACTGCGCATTTTTTCACTAGTTTTAGTATGTCTCAACTTTTTTCGAAATGGAAGAAACATAGCACAATATCATGTTTGTCCTCAAACTGCGGTCTGAGTCACTACGAGGCTATGTGTTCGCCATTGATCACAGAACCGGCACGCGGACAGATGGCGATGGTGACCACCACATCCTGAGTGCTGTACGATTAGACACAAGACAATGCGATGATATTCAGATTTCATTCACCCGAAATGAGTTTATTCATCTATGAGCATTGCGGTGTTGTAGATTACTATCGACTGTCGACGATGCAATCAGGTCTGCTCTCCCTTGCCATATCGTGTTCCTGTGCTTTGAGCTTGCTTTGAAACGCAATTCGAAGTGAAGCCGCTTCTCGGTATGGAAAGGGCAATTAATGACAATAATGACGATTAATAATAACAATGATATAGTCATTTTAATAACATACTCGTTCTCATCGGAGTTGATCTGTCTCCAGATAGACTGGGTAGCCTTGTACGTGTCCTCACGACACGCTGCGGTGCATTCCCTCGGACAGATACTCGAGTACAGTTCCCTTGCGTGTGCTGCATGCATTTGAAGGGATAAGCACAGAAATACAAAACGAGTTGGGTATGCACTTGCGGCTGTACGTGTAACCACATCAGGAGAATCGTTTCGACAACAAGACTGTATCACACGGAGTCGGAGGGAGTGTACAAAGTGGCGGGCGTATTAGAACAACTGCCACGCACGCCGCCTGCGTATATTCTCAACTACAAAAACCCTTTCGGCGTTCCATCCGAGGAGAAGATCGTTTCTTAATCGGTTAGTTGATTCGCCATGTTCTGAGTTGATCGTTCCATGAAAGGACAAAAATGTTCTACCTTGCACGCATGTGACGGTCTGGTTGTTATCGCAGACTTTCCCACCGATCTTATTCCTGTAGACGTAATTGTACATGATACAGCCACATGTCCGCTGGACCACGCGGAGTTTGCAGTCCTCGTTGCACATCTGTGGGACATCAGACACAGTTGTCAGACATTTCTAAAGGCAATAACTTCCGCTCAGCATGTCCACTTGCTGGTCAGAGCAATGAACCCGGTTTCCCGATTGAACGAAAGTTACTCTGACAGGTGCGGCCATATTGGCTTTCCTGGCATCGCTTTGGTTGGAGTGCCGTTGAGCTCCGCGAAACGGAACCCTGGTCGATTGGCAGATTTGTGCGGTTCGTTTATCTCCTCTCGGCCGAATGCAGCAGACTTACGCCTGCATAGGTGCTCCACTCCGATACAACAACTGTCACTAACGAGAAACTTGACCAGGAGTTGGCAAATCTCTTTAGAGAGCAATGGAACCGACGAAGGCGTGGAACTCCGCTCGGCGAGGGGCGCACGCATGCGGGCGACGGCGATAAGACAGTATCAGAGTACATCGGACAGAAACCATGGCCCTAGCCATGGCCCTGGACCGTTACTCACATCGCGACTCCCTTTGGTCGAGTACCCATCGTCGAACACCTTGATGTCGCTGTAGTTTCTGCACATGGTGTCGTACGGCGCTGGCAGCGTCTGAGTGCCTGGCAATAACGAATGAGCCGCACGAAGATCCGATCTGTGAGAGATGCTAGCGAGAACCTGTTGACCTATTGCTCGTCTTTCTGGTAACCATTAATGTTTTGGCGGAGATGGATTTTTGCCTATGGTCGTACTAGTACACCTGTGCGCTAAATACAGCCCTAGGCTGAATCGAGAAGACGGGTTGTTGCCTAAATGAATCGAACCGAAAAAAACTCAATATAGAGTCGTTTTTCTTTGACACCAACAACTCTGACAACTCTGAAAAGCATGCCTAGTCCCCGTCTAGTGTAGTGCGTACTGTCTACCGAGGTCTGGGTGGAGAACAACGACAGATAAGTTGGTACCTTCCTGGATGACTCCGAACACGTAATCTCCGGACGGTCTTAGTACGATCGCATGTCTCTGGCCGGCCGTGTTCGTATCGACGTGATGGAAACCCAACGTCAGCTCGTACGGCGATGACTGAATATGCTCGTCGTCCGGCCACGACACCATCATATTCATTTCTGTAATTTTTTCGTACGAATGTTGTGCAGTTTCTAAGCGGACGCTTTCGTGGGTAACTAATTGTGTATTTCGACGCACAGGGGCGTCGTTCGGCGTAACAAGAAAGTTCAGTAAGGCAGTAATTTAATCAAGTAAGTTGTGTATTTCGGCATTTCATCGGAGTTACGAGACGAACCGGCGGCTCCATGGACGCTTCCATGCGGGCTTACCGAACGCGATGATATTCTGATGAACGGCCTCCATCTTTGTATCCGTTCTCCAGTTCATTGTATAGCACATATGCGTTGGCAGGTTCGAGTACGACGCACGGGTGATGCTAGAGGCAAGGTAGAACAGACGAAAAAAATGGTGTAATCTTAGTGAAAGCCTGCACAGAGCGAAAACGAGGGTGTCCGGTAGAATCCGGCCGGGACGAGGGGAGGTTCCTATATTCGTTTAATGGCGCCTCTAGGGTCCGGAGGAACTCTCAGTTCCTGAGCAGAATTAGCAGGTTCCGAACCCGGTCACCGCGGTAGCTCCTGTGGGCGGCGCCGGGGTGGGCGCTCTACTGGAAATCCATCTCAGTTCTTCAGCAGTTTTTTCGAACTTTATTGACGCGTGTATCAGCGCCTATCGGTTACTGGTCACATTACGGACAATTACGAGGCCAAGTTATTTCCCAGTTACGAGTTCCTTCGTAGGTGACAGCAGCTATAAAAGCATTTATTACCTGGCGGCGTCGATGCCGCTGATAGTGAGAAAAACAAACGATAGCAAGGCGGTAGACGGATGCCTGGGATTCGTTACGTACTCGGTATTCAAGTAGAATTCGAAGTAATATTGGGCCGGGTTGACGAAGCCGATCTGCAGAATGCTAATGGGATCGAGAGCGACGTCCGTGAGGTTTGCTGCTGTCATCAGGATGTGGTGAATTACATCGAGCTGTCATAAAAATGAACAGTTCGTTAGAAACTATAACCTCAACGACTGCTTACAAGGTCACCACAAGTTGATCTTGTGAGCAATGAAAAACCTGTTCGCTGGTCCACTTGCATATGGTGCGGCGAAAAAATGTGGCCAATGCAGTTCGCTACAAGGCTGGTGACAGTTGCGCCGGTCATGAAAAATCGTTTGTACGTTTGTGTACGTTGTCATGCAGTGACAGCTATTGGGATAAATACGTACATCGATGCCTTCGTTTGTTTCGTTGCACGCATTCACAAAACGGTCGCAGAACTTGTTCCTGTCGATCCTGTTTCGAAAGAAATAGATCCGGTGGGAAAATGCAATTAGTCCCCATTGCGGGTAATCTCTGAGCTCACAGACCTTCCCCCCTGATAAAACCTTGACTTCACAGGAATTTTCTGCATGTAAGCACGAATGAATGGATTATTAGCATAAATTAATGAACTGTTAATTGCCTTGTCATTGGCGATAGCTAACAACGAAGAAAGACAGGTGCAGGACAACTTTCGAGGTTCCGGATCTGCTTCCGTTACGGGCAGCTAATAGGCAATGTTTGTTTTAGACTGTATCAGGAAAATGTCCTCTAGATGTCAGCGTTGTAGCCAATGTGGGACAAAAATATCTCAAAAGACAGTCATGCAACTTACCAATTTGTGATACAGAAAGAGAGTCCTGGATAAAGCAGTGTACCCTCACCTTCCGTTCGCGCATCGACGGTGCTGGGATATTTCCAATAGTCCATCATCACCTTTTGAACAAAAATAAGTTAAACAACAGAACACACGCGACGACCATGAACTCCGTAGCCGAAAATCAACACGTGAAGATTTGCGTTTAGCTTACGCCCCTATGTATGGGTACAAAAAGCGATGGTTGCAATAATGCAGTACAAAGAAAAGTCTAACATGGGTGCTCTGCTCTCCGCCTTAAAAATCCAGGATACAATAACGTTTTTCACAGTAGGACCGGTTTTCATAATTGAACAGAATCGCTTAAAGGAACACGTGGAAAGCGGGGTGGTCCGCGGGGTAGGTACAATAGATAGCGAGGCTTGCGGCTAAAGTCGTGTGTTGTTCCTTTTTCCGCAGCCGATATCACGGTAAACCGAGAGTCACTCGATTTAATCGAAATTAAGTCTGTTGTAGGAAAATCAATTGTGTGGTTCATGACGATGAAAAGATATAAAACGGGATAGATACACTGAAACTAGGGACAATAAGCGGCCCTTCTTACTATGCGGGGTTGCAGAAGGACAGCGGTAATTGAAAGACACCTTTGTAATTTAGTTGGGTATCCGTTACTACAAAAAATTACGTCAGCTAGTAAAGATGGAGGGAAATTCTGTCCTTCTATCGAAAATTCCCATACGCAGTCGACCATGCTATAAGCTGTATATAAGCTATATCTGTAGATTTCTAGGAAACGAGTAGATTCATTTTTTTAAAGCTGACCATCAGCCAACATCTAACGTCCACGGTAGCAGTTTTTGCATTACTTCGTAGGACGGAACCCAAATAAATGCAAATGTGCACCGGCGGGGATTGAACCCGTGCACCTACGTGTCTTCTCCAGTCGCAATGCGCATACGAATGCACCACGCCACCGAACTCGACAGGAAGCCAGTAGATGTGTCCGCTTTTCTGTCTGTACATACTAACCTGAAGTCCTTGGTAGGAGAAGGCGCTAAGACAAAGGCAAAACACCAGGACACGTAGAGCGCTGAATGTGAAATGCCTAAATGAAAAAAAATGTTCACATCAAAACAGTTGTAATTTCACCCTTTCAAGCACATATATATATATATATATATATATATATA
>MNPL01004635.1:0-15051 GCA_002081605.1 Tropilaelaps mercedesae
ATATATATATATATATATATATATAGTTGAATCCTGTCGCCCGGTGGATTCAACGAGGCCTTTAACCCGTCTTTACGAAAGGGTCATGAGATCGCGCAGGGCGGCGGATTCTATTGAACACATTTTTTTTATTCAACATTAGTGCGGCCGTCTATATTCTTTCCTTTCGGCTCCATTCATTAGTGCAAGGCACAGAAGCTATGGATGAGACTCGACGGGACCTTGTGACAAAGTTTTTCGTAAAAAAGGTCTGTGTCCGTTTGAAGTCGTTTGTTCCACTTTAAGTAGACCAGAAGATAAGTCCCTTTTGGTAGCTTTGGCGCTTTTTTTTCTATTTCTTTGGTTTCAGATATAACAAAAGTTTTAAGAAACGGTCACTACCGATTTGCTTCTTATTCATTTTCGAATACTGTCACCTCGACAGGCTTATACACATTTGAGATATAATGAAGTATTATGCAAGGGCCACAAGGAATAAGAAGATCCCTCGCAGGACACGAAAGACTGCGACTAGCAGTCTATTTATCATCGATGAATAAACCCTCTGGCTGTGTATTGGTAGGGTATAGTCCTGTAAATACAACGCATGTATTGGGTTCTTCCTGTGTTTGATAAACCAGTAAGTATGCCGACGTTTCTCAACCGTATTCTAATTATCGCGACTAAAAATGAATCGCTGAATGTAATTTTCGCACTAGTCAATCGTCTTTCTGGCCGGTCAAACAGTCAAATCGATTCAAGTGCTTGCTCGTCTGCGTGACTTTAACGCACTGACGTTAACGGTATTGGTAGTTCACATAACGATGTTTGCTCTTGGTAGATTCTGCTGGTGCCTGTAAGGTTAATTCGGCCATCGTCAAATAGTCATGGTGATGGATATTTCGCCAAATATCAAAGTAACAAAATTTCAAGCGAATAGATAAGAAGGCGAAAGGCCTTTAGTTTGTAATAATTGCAGGAAACGTTGTTGATATGTCATATTCAAAATCATAATTAAATCAGTCTTTTTCTTCATTTGTATTAACCTTCAACTAGATATGATCATTAAATTACTATTATAAGGCCATAAGGGTTGCGCGCAGCCGTCATTGCGTACGCAACACAAGTTGATGGTTAGCCAAGCAAAAGTTGGGCTGCGCGCAGCAGTCATTGCGTACGCAACCCAAGTTGATGGTTAACCAAGCAAAAGTTGAGATAAAGCGATAATGTTGAATAGTCATGTATCACTTATCGATACCGTCTCCGCATCAGCGGGGCTTTTCTGTAGATCCTTTTTTCAGTTTGTCTCCCTCTCTATCAACGGTGACGAGCAAATAACAGATGTTGCCTACGTAACTAGCCAGAGCCAACGCTCAGAGGCGGTAGCGTCAGTTTTCAGCTGCTCTCACTATTGGCTTTAGACCTACAGGAGTTGTTCTTCCCACAACAAATCCTATTATTCAACAACAACTCCAATATCGAAACGAGCACATCGTAATGTGAAGATAGGTAGGTCCACTACGTCTTCGGTCTCTCAAAGCAAAGAACCACGACAAAAAAAAGGATGCAAGGGAAAACAATTCCAGAAAAAATAAACCGCAATGAATTCCTGCCTTGGCTTCGATTTTGCATTACTAATTTTGTATTGGAGCATCTCGGTACACCAACATTATTTAAATAAGTACGACAAACAAAAAAGACGAATGACAATGGCAGTCAGCTTTACGATTTAATAGTAGGCTCTAATCGACTACATTACACGTATTTGGACTATCACTTGATACTAAATATGTATTTGTTACTTTAGAGTTGTAGCAACATTGTATCTTGGTGAAACCAAGTTGCTCTCTTAGCACACTGTGTTCGAATAAACTATTACGTAGATGCCTAGCCACCGTGGTTATTCGGATAAAAATGGAATTGATCAACCTCAGCAAGCGTATAAATGTCGTTATTATTTTTTTCCATGTGCGAACCATTATCAAGCTTTATAATGGTGGCGCTTGAATATTTACGGACCACTTCAATCTAAACATACTAATTTTGAACCCTCCTCTGCACCGTTATATCAGGTTCTCCCTTCCCTGCAGCCACTCGAACGAAGTTTCAAAGATCCATCGATAATCTTAGTAAACAAGAAGAGAACGTTATTATACCTCTTTCTATATAGAAGGAAAAAAACAGTTCATTTGCTAGTTGCGAATAGCACGATTTTTGTAAAGGCAAAGAAAGTTAAAAAAAGATGGCAAAAAATGCCCAGGAAGATATTTGCAGCTTAAAATGGCGACCTGAATCCCAACCAACATCCGCGTTTCACACTCCTCCATTTTTTTAACTTACAAAGAAGTATTTCAATCCTTGTTGATTCATGTATCATTTCCAGGCTATTCAGTCGGTGACATGAACAGGCCAGACACAAATTCGTCTAATGCATAGCCTTTCTCAATGACTCATTCGCTTTGATCATTTTAGAAGTTATACCAGCGAAATCACTATCTGCAAACTGGATTTTATCTGTAATATAATAAGTATTTTTATGCGGATTCTTCTTTTATGACCTTAAAGCATTTGCTATTTTTTGTAGATATTGGCTCACCCCAGCATGTATATTCACGCACATCAGGATATTTACACTATAGCAGTTAGAATGGCTAGAAGAGTAGCATTTTAATACCGCTCAAGAATCCATTAGAGAAGAATTTTTGAAAGACAGTTTCAGTCTTGAAGAGAACAGAGGGAGCTTTTCAAAGTAAAGTCATTCCAAATTTGTACCTATTTCAGAAGCAAGTGAAGCATAGAAGCAAGAATACTCATATATTCCGTTAAACTGCCTTGCTTTTTCTAGAGTTGAAAACATCCTTGAAGTCAATCGTCAGTTATAGGCTACGGACGTCGGCAGAAATTACAGATCTAAAAAATTGCTACGTAGATATACTAATACCAAGAGAGGATAGCGAGACCGATTATAATTGACAAGCATCGCTATCCCATCATCATATACATAAACGTATAGACATACTTTAAAGTCAAGATGCAGTCAAAATGTTTAACCTTTGTCGCTTTCTGAGGCGATATCAACCAAATTTTTCAAAGAGTTAGGCAGTTACATTAGATATGCAGATAGTGACTTCGAGTGGTAGCGCGGTAAAATGTGTTTTGTATGTTTATTATTTTTTCCATAGTTTGACTCATGAACAACTATTTGAAAAGACAATGAATGGTGTTACGACAGCAAAAAAGGAAAATACGGATTGAATGACACTATACTATATTATGGGTATACTATAATAAATTGCTAGTATTTCCTGCTGATGGATATTAGGTTAACGGGCAAGTACCTTCCATTCTGTCGTGATCTACTGCATAGGCCAACAGGTCCTGCGACGGCTGTCATCACCAGGTCAATGTCACTAATAGATGACTGATAAATGACTTTATCTCAAAGACAATTCATGATATGGGGGTAGGTATATCAAATCAACAACAGCATACTTTATAATATCTTAGTATGATTGGACCATCTTTATACTCTGCTACACTTTTTGTACCCGCGAAAACTCTCGCTTATCATTTTTGTGTTTGTTTTCTTTTCTAGCTTGTATTCAGCGAAAAATATTACAATCGCGAAAATACTACATCCACCGTTGTACCTGCATCAGTTATACCTGCATATCGCCCTACGAAATGCAATGTTTTTTAAAATCAGGATTGATGACTAGGGGACACACCCAACGCTGAAGTATGTCAGTGTACGTTTAAGATGTTGTTTTTCTTCAAATGTTGCTCAATGGAAGATTTGGCCCAAAATATAAAATATTTGTATTACAGATGTAGGCGGATAAAATAGGTTGAATTAGTCATATTTATCTTCTGTCGTCTTCTGCTGTTACCTTCTAGTGCAAGGAACCAAGCTTATCTAAGGCAACAGGTCTAAGTAAAAAAGAAAAAAGCGAGGCGAAAAGATCGTTTCTTCAAATATATCTTTTTGTGTGATGTTTACGAGTTATTTTAAAACAATATTCGCGTTTGGAAAAAATTCCAGAACGCTGTAAGCGTACTTTGCGAGTACTTTTCAACTCAGCTACGAAAAACTCATTCAAACCTACGAACGCATAGGCCTTCTACATCTCATTAGGATCTCTTACTAGGCAGAGAGAAATAGATTCAGGGAGTTTGAATAACCTGAGACAGAAACCATCACTCTTCGATAAATTCATCCGGTCAACCCATATCAACCACACTACGGCACCCATTGATAGGCATAATACTAACAGGCGGTATTTCATGTGTTTTGTGTGTGTATTTGTACAAAGATTTGGTAGTAACTGCCCCTAAAAGAATAGCCTTAACTGAGAGGTGTATCCCCGCGCACCTTATATGATATTGCTACATCTGTTTTTGCGGCAACACTGGTCCTGGTACAACAGAATTGTATCGACGCTGCTTTTGTTGTTGTTACTTGTAGAGTGGCCTCCGCGAAACGGCATATCAGAGCGCTGACTGTTGATGATTTTGACCAGAATAATTCGGCAGTGGACGACTGAGCGGATTGACCTCACAGGAGTGGTAGACTGGAATAAATGTGGAAACATATTTCCGTTGCTATAAGCTCCACCTTCACAGCCGATTACGCTATCATTAATCTCATGGTACCTTGACGACGTCAATTCTCACAACCCCGGCGAGCATACCGATCCCAACGTCAAAGGCGCGCCGCTTAGAATAGTTATTTGCTTGATTGCACAACATCAAAACAGCGAACTCCTGAAGTAGAACCGAACCCAACACTTATTCTTGCATGTGGGAAGCTGAAAGTGGCCCAATGAATTGTTTAATCCAATAGTTCAATTGATCAAGGGGGCCAGCTCATCTATTCCCGTCGTAGTACCTTTTCGAGACAATTTCAAAACTGTACTCAATTATAGTTTCCATGCCTCCATTAACACCATCTTGGAACCCTTGAGCGTTCATCTAACTTTGCTTTATTCACAATCGACAAAATGCCAGCTCCCTGAACGAGTTACACGAACAAGGCAAGCGTTTTTATTTCACTCGATCTCTTCGCGTGCTACATCGACATCACCATAAGCATCAAGTTTGTCCCTGTCACACTACGCTACACTACGCTTTCTGCTCTGTTGTTAACTCTATCGTAGTGTTGTTGGAATCGAGAAGCGAAGTGCGAGGGTGGTGATCGAAAAGTGAGCACACTGTCTCACGCTCGTCAAGCGAACGACAACCGTCCTATAATACCCGCACCGTGCGGTTCTTCGAGAGACGTAGACAGCCATTTGTCCGGAGTTCACTGGACATTGTGCTGTCTACGTGTTAAAAAAGATAGAAATTACCAATTTTGCGCTTTCGCGGGTCGCCTTAGAATCTCTCTTCTTCTCGTTTTGTCTGTACTCTTTTTTGAAATAGGAAAGAGGGTGAGAAATATTAATCGGCGATATTGTGTCGGGACTGATTATGTTGTATCCGACTAACAAACGGAAAAAATAAGTAACAAAATCATTTTTTACGGTTTTAATATAAGTGATTATGCATAAACCTGCATATTTGTGAATGGTAGCGACGTATCGGAGTAAAAGCCGGTTGCTAGTTGTGAAATTTGTGAAATATCGAAGTTAGCAACATGGAACTCAGAAATAGAACCAGAAGAAACATTGTGGACGGAATAGGCAATGTAGAGGTACCTTGAAGTGAAGCTTCCTTTAATGAGTACATGCAATTAAATGCAGACGAAGTATGTAATTGCAGACTCGACGCACCACCTAAGGTTAATAGTTCAGGCCACGAAGTTTTTTGAATGCTTCGAATAGTGCGATACTGTTGCATGCTTACCTGCCGATGAAGACTGAGATGAGGCATCAGTCCCTGGACAGAAATTAACGCCAAAAAGACAACCATCTCTTATCGGAATAAGAGAGACATCGAAAAGGCGTGCGAGCGAAATAAGGAAGCTGGTTGGTTTCTTTAATGAATACAGTAACCAAAACTCTCGATAACTAGCCTATCCCCAATTTATGTGCTCGCTCTTTGTCCAAATATTGAAATCAGAGGGCGCTCTCCGTGAGTAGGGTCCCGACATATACTTTTGGTCAGCTCAAAAAGAAAACTGTCATTACGAAATATATCCTTATGAGCACTTATTCTGGTGCCCAAAATGGCAATGAGATTATTCCACGGGATTCCTCAAGTGTCTGATCGGTTGGTTAATGCAACCAAGTAAGCCACTTTACTAATTCCAGGCTTGCTTCTTTGTATTAAGCAATAAGCCTCAAATAAAAATTTTTAGGATATATATAATAAAAAATGTAAATTTATTCATTCGAAAAATAAAAAACTTTGCTTGAAAATTTTGCCCTTATATCTTTTCTACTAATTATATTTTAACATCCACCGGAACTGTGGATGTTAAATGCAATACTAGCGTTTGAGTCAACACAAACCAGCTATTGGTCTATATCAATCTCTATTGGTCTTTTTTTTTCTCTTATACGAATAAGCCACTTCTCTTATACGATAAGCCATCTTCAGATTTACATGTAGGGATACGTTCCTCTAAAGTCAATGACTTTGCAAAGAAACATGATCCGCATGAATCGCTGGTGAGCGGTTCGTTGTTTGTATCTCTTCAAATTGACTTCAAAAATTGGCAGACGATCGTCAAAACGTGACGAACTTCGTCCAGTATATCCACTTTTAAGGAAATCGCGTCACGTGATATTTACCCTAGATACATTACTTCATTTTTTTAAGAAATAGTAGAGTTCTTAAACTTGTCTTATGCGATTCTATCAGTGGTACACTACTAGAGCTACCACTGATGGACACTTAAGATTCGTGTGCCCATTAAAGACAATGCTTAAGCCATAAAGCTGAGGTTGCTAGAGTTAGATTTAAAAGCTGCCTTGTAGATCAAGCCCAAATGCTTTTTCTGCTGACTTCCTGAAAACAGACGTTGTTGTTACAATTTCTATTATCGTTGTTGTTAGTGCTGTCACTGTTCCGGATCCGCATCGAATCAAATTGCCCCTGATCCAGCGCCCGAATGAATTGGCTATTGTTTGGTTCTGTCGGAGTTCATGGATATAACCATACTACCGGGCCTCAGCCACTTTAATCTAATGTGCGTATATTGGCCTGTATTCCTTACCTTATCGGGCCTATGTTTGCTTTGGACCTGATAATATACGACGGAATGATACGAGAACTCTACTCGATACAGTGACCATAGAGCCCAAAGCGAAAGTAATAATACAATACCGAACAGACCAAACGCAATGCATACTGAAGGGGCTGATGGAGCATTAATTCGGAATGTTTTTAAATATGTGTATATATGGATACAGAAACAATGTAAGATACAAGACCAATGATACACGTAGGGAAACGTAGTCCTCACAGTGACAGAACGCAGTGACATCCAAAATGGATATACAAACGTGAATATTGTTAAATATAGGTGACTTAACGACTAGAAAGTAATGCAAAAAATGCCTATTAGATGGTACAGGCTGCTGAATAACTGGTAGCTCCGTACCACTCATGTGGGATATGGCGAGTTGGAAAATTGCTTAGGCGAGAAGCCCCAACCTCACTGAGAGTGTCGAATGGACTACGGCTTGAAATAATGATGAAATTGGTTTTTACGAAATTTGTAGTGGAAAACGAACTTTGATGTCTGGAGTTTTTGGATACCATTATCCAATGCCAAATTTGTCCGCCATAATGGGGGCAACCCTTTTGTTGAATTCGGTTGATACACATCGTTAACTCAGCCATCCAGTACAGCCTCACTGAGGCTTGCTGCTAGCGGCAGCGATGTGGCTATCGATCGGCATAAGGAAGATACATTGCAGATTGACGAGCGGGCTGCTTCTAGCAAATATCTTGATAGATCGTAGTCAACCAGAACGGTCGAACATTCAGTACGGCACGGCTAATCTCGTTTTTAGAGCGGTTCTAGAGCTCATTTCTAGGTGAATTCGAGATTGTCGTTAAAAATAGAAAATACGTAATTCATTTGTAAAGGCAAATGCAAAATCACCTTACAAAATAAATAAAGATTCACATTTTAGTGCACGTATTACATGGGTGTTCGTGCGAGACGTGCAATGATCATTTATTAATCGGTCTTTTGAAGTGAAAGGGTGGAAAGGTTTTGGTAAGCCAATACGGCAAACAACAAACGCGCACGCGGGTCGACCGGCCCCTCAAGTTTTGTCAACTATCTCGTTTTAGCAGTACGGGCCCCAACAATGTCGAACAATCGCTTCATGAACGACCTTCGTTTACTAGACTATCCTCTGGGAAACGGTTAAGGCTGTTCTAACAATAAGCCAAACGCCCGTGATACCGGGAAAGGCCAAGCTGCCGAGTAAACTGTAGTATAGCTCTTGATTGACTGGTGAAACTTAGCAACCAACGAAAGCCATGTGAGGCTGTGTATCATATACGTACTTTTGCTACTCGTGCTATTGCAGCATATTGTAGTGAGGTCCTTCGAATGAACGGCTCGGCCAAAGCTCTTGGCTGTTGCGGGGCAAACATACAACTTCGAAATGGGTTCCTCTCGATAAATCAGTTTCATTGCGGATACACATACATAAATAGTTTTTAATTTACTATGTGTGGTTTCGTGTAGCGTGTATATGTCGACTGAGAACACTCAGTTTGAAAAAGGGAAATTTGGTGACAGCGATCTACTTATCTGTACGTGTAACTCCTGCCGGCTTGTAGAACTAGCCGTGCCATTTAATCTTGAATATTAAAGATGACTTGCTCAGTAATACGTGCATGCATGCATGATGCATGATGACATATGAGGGGCACACGGGACAGATTTTTTAAATCATCATTATTAGGGATTAAACTTCGAGGGCCGCTTGAAAGTATGTAGGCAATGTGCGTCCATAACTTGAATTACCTTTGAAGGGATAGATGTAGCAAAGAAAAATTGCGAAGAATGCAATGAATGATTGCGCAAAAGATTTAGCCCAAGCAGGTAGCGAAGTCTTTACCTATTGTTAAACGGAGATGAGATAAAGGCAATTTGACCATTTGTGTATTCAGAGCATATTATAAACATACGTTAGCTTGAACAATGCAATAAGCGTGTTAGAGCAAACTTATGCGGCGTCTTTCAATGCTTCTGTGCGTTTGATTTAGGCCGCATATACTATGCCGCCACAGAACGGTAAATGCTTTTTGCCAGATGGGATCACTTGTTGATTGCCATGGTAGCTTTCCTGCGAATATAAAACAATATAAAACAAAGTTTTACGTACTCCGTGTACACCAAACTTTTCACTAACTTTTCTCAAGTGCCGGCATAAATGCTGCAGCTTAAGACTTTGAAGATGTATTGAGATAAGATTCTACGCCTGAGGATGTTAGTTTTCCCTTACTACGGTTAATAACAATAAGGATGTACACCTTAACTTATTTCTCAGTAATTCCGCCAGCGTACATTCTGGTGCATGTATGCGTTGATGAATAGTTGTGAAAATTATGATAAACTAGAGCGTTTTTCATTTTAAATTGGGATCTTGAAATCGTGTATTCCTTTGTTGTTACGAGTTACGTTTCTCGTCAGTTTAGGGAGCCTGTTGGGATTTAGAGGACTAGTAGATCAGTGCGAGCCTTGAAGGCAGGCGGGCTAGAGTGGAAGCGACTTACTGCGTATTCTTTAGAATTTAACAGATGCAGAAAACCTGGAAATTCAAGGAGCGCGAGAGCATTGAGAGGAAGGCCTTTGGAAGAAAACAAACATGAATGCCATACCAAGCCATAACGAGGGCCTTGATGATTTCAGCTTAGTGTTATGCCGATGGTGGTGATAATGATTCCTCTGGCGACAATGGGGCTACCACGTTGACGTAATAGCCTGTACATAAGCTATCTGAGTTTATCTTATGCGTACAAACTATACTGTCTTCCTATATACCACAGACGCATTTTGCTCGTTTCTATATCCTCTAGCCTGTAAAAGATTCTGGCACTTATCGATGTCTTTATGTACACACAGATGTCATTTTGGCTATTAATTACTCTAAGAAAGAACTAAAAAAGAAAAGACGTATAGACCAGATGGTAATCAATGAAGCGTTGTTCTTATATTGTGTTACATGTTATTCGCCCGCAGGGTGCAATATTACGCTCATTGCGGATAAGTTTTCGGCCTCTGTTTCCTGTTGAAGAAACTTCGGTAGACCATATCTTTTCGATGCATTCTCATCCGCTTTCAATAAGTTTTTACCAATCGGCGCCCTATTTTCTAGCAAAGTGCACGCCTTAGCTAGTCATGTACACGATAATGGCTAACATGGCATAGCCGCTTCTGGACTCTAATTCATTAATGTATTCATAAAACGGTTTATTAGATAAATAGTGCACATCAATAAGTCGATTTGTCCTCGCCTTGACGAGTATAAGCGGCCTGATTAACGCAACAGGTTCTGTTCGCCATATGAGACGACAAAGAAAGCTTGAAAAGGAAGCGGTCCACTTCGAGGAGTTAGAGCTTGCTAACTTTTATTTTACCGCACCTTGTCATTTCTAGCAAAAGTCTTTGCCAAATGAAGGCAGAATTGAGCGCAGCAGTACAGCCGTGGTCCTTGATACCGTGTCCCCATGTTGTCTCTCGCTTTATGGAAACCCTCGTTGAAAAGATGATATGGCTTCTAAGTCGCAGCTTGGTTGTATCTCCTGAAGATATGTTGAAAGGCCAGTACCACAACGTTGTACGTCGTGGTAGGAGAGGGACGGCGAAGAAGGGCATGTGATGCTGCGGAATGGCTATAAAACGGAGAAAAAGTTTGAAGCAAAATTGGAGGTAAGAAAGGGATTCGTTCTTGCGGTCCAATCGAATTATCGTTAGTCGAAAGACGCGACACTTAGAAGTGAGATTCATCTCAAGTCGATATGAAAAAAGGACAGGATGTCTGCCATTAGAAAAAAATGGGGAAAGGGGAGAATCAAAGGAAACTTGATGTGTTTTCTACTTAAACTCCCATTTCAAGCTTCTACAATGCAACAAAGTTTGCTTCCAACCAACACGCGATGAAACGAAGGACATTGGCGCTACCAATGCCAAGAGTACAAAATCATTAGATTAACAGTAACCGCAGCAATCCAGACTTCGTATACAATTCAGAGAACTGATGAACATGTCTCTTTAAGAGTCCCAAACATGCGGGTTTTCTTTTCTTATTAATTCTATAATGAATTGTTGTATACAAATGCTATAGCACCCAAGCACAGATGTAGGGGACAGTTTATTCGTTAGGTATTCAAAAGAGTTGGGAGGTGTAAATTTTTATGGTTAAATCCTGAAATTGACTTATAAGGGAAAATTTTAGCTTCACAAAGACTATTTAATATTACCGAGGCTCGCGCTACGCCCATCCAAACTTAATCCCTTCATCAATATACCCACTTGTTAAGACACTGTCTCCTCCCTAACAAAAGTAAGCGTCATTTTTTCAAGCAATTTAGTTAATATCTCTGGTTAAATACGATACGAATTTCTCGTATTATCTCATGTCTACCCTCATTCTAATAAACATTTTATCTCATTATAATCTGTGTGAGTTACCCAGCATACAACGCAACAGTCCCTGTGGGCCCCAAAGGAAACCGTCGGCTTGAAACACACGGATAGTTTACCCTGTAGGAGCAATTTTTTTCTTTCTCTATGAAGGAAAAGTCTTACCTTGCAACCTTTAGCCTCCTTTCTCACGATCACTGGCTTTTATAAATCAGTTATCTTTCAGTGGTCGAGTGGCCAAAGCCAGTTATTTAAGAGAAACAAGAAAACCCTGTCCAGACATTGAAAGTGCAAGAAAGATAAATCCACTCTCACCGTTCACGATGCAATACTACACAGTATTTCTCTTCAATAACGAGAGACTCTGTGGAAAGTGTAAATCATGCGTGTAGAACACTTGCATAGATGAAATGCATTTGTTTCCGCCCATACACGATGCAAAAAAATAACAAGAACTAAAGTGAAGCCTACGATAGGGGCACAACACTAAGTAATAAATTCACATAGACAAGATACTGATGCAAGCGAACCTAGTTACAACACGCTCAAAAAAAGCAGATCGACAGACACACGGGCTCTGCGTTCTCTAGAGAAGTGATGTTTCGAATGGTGGTTGGACCCAACATTAGCACCTTAGCGACCCCTGTTTTTCAAACAGTTTCTACCTCGAAACTAGTGACGAAGGCAAGACGTTATTCTTTCTTTTAGAATTCAGGCTGGGTTTATGGAACTCCACCCACCTATCGAATTTTAATATCTAATGAAGTAAGTTCAAGACGAAAATCCATAAAGAATAGTCTGAAGAAGCCAAATATAGCAATAGGTGTCTAATTTCCATAATGAAATCAGTGTTACACTAGTTGTATGCAAATGTTCGACGTCGCAGTTTTGTGTGGAAACTTAACTAGAGCATCTCCGACTCGTCCGATGAGTAAGTAGTAGCATTTTTGCCAACACTGAAACGATAGCAATCTAGAGAACTAATGACATAGTGGTGTTTATCAGCGTAATATTTGACAACAGTCGTTCGACTAAGTCAAGTTTATAATAATAATGATAATGGATGAGGTTCTTTCTCCCGGTTAAAGCCTAGCACATCCAGAATATGCCAATAATGGTCGGTAAGATATTGGGAGGTTTCATCTAGAAAAGATCGTTTGTCGCAAATAGCATTTTCGAGTATGCGATGGAAGCAATCATACCGCGTTTGTGCCCTCAGTTCTGTTATATCTATTCGTGCAACATTGCGAACTAAGCTCGTTCATTCAGAAAGAGAGAAACAGGTCCTTGCACAGCCAGAGTTATCACTGATTTTGCATAAGTACCTTGTGCATCACATTTCAAACCGCACGAAGACTGAGTATATCTTGAAATTTCATTGGCTGCTCGATAACACGGGTGCATTCGTGTAGCGTAATTATTTTCCGATTTATCATGGATCTTGCTGAATTGGGTTTAATATCGGCACACCTGCTACACTCAATCTTATCGCCTCAGGTAACTTCTATCGGTTTCACCGGCACATATAGTGTTCATATTTGTGTTGTCATTAGTCTAAGTTTCGCCAGCGAATCGGAAGCAAGCCGAACGAGCTGTTAGCAATTAGTAAGTGGGTTTGAGCAATATTGGCAGTGCGCTATCGGTACTTTATCCGCCATTGGACCGTCACTTCAACATAAGCCCGTAATGCAATTTGTTCACCGAAACGGAAAACTTCGATTGCCGGAGAGGATTTTCCGTACCCATTATTTTGAACCCAGACTTTTGCCTAATTTTGATCAGTGCTTGAAGGTTTGTTAAAATAGTTCACGCACAAACACAAAGAGGACAAAAGCACTAGATAGCATTTATCGATATCTATATAATGAAAATGAATAACATGCGATGAATGCGGACGAATAACACACGAGTTTTGGAGCTGTTGTTATCGATACCAACATTCCTAGACCGAATGCGGTTGATTTCCACGTGACATCCCGCTTGGACATGCTTACGTCACTAGGCGCGTAAACTTCTAGGCCGAACGCATCTATTTAGACCCTATAGAAAAAAATCAGCTTGAACTCTCTCAATAAATCTATAAACATCTAGAACCCTCGGAAATGTAGGAATTTTTAGTAAACATGTTATAAAACTGACTGGGGATAGGGCACTTAGGGAACAAAATATGGTCCTAGTGAAAAACAAATTAATTTTGTGACATCTTAGAGAACAATTAATATATGCATGTTCATAAAACTACTATAAAGGAATTAATTATAGACAACGAAATCAGTATAGTTTACAATAATTTCTCGAGATGAAATGCATAACATAACTATGTGAATCAAAGATGAAGAAACGCATTTCACATAGTGCGCCAAAGGATGATGTTTCTCTATGGAAGAAGATAATTCCAAAAATTGATTGTCATCATTGCGATATCGACTGCAACGATCTACTGATTCGTAGAGTACCGATCAGTTTGCCAATATGATCAACAGATTGAGGTATTCATGTATTTCTAAACACATGCTTTGTATGGGTCTGCGATCAATATCCGGACCCTATTGACACTAAGAAGTCGAGGGCGATTGTCGTACTTAATACTTGGACACTCATATTACATATAGTGCGTGCAAAGGCGTTAAGAGGAGAAAAGCTATAATATGCACTATTTTTTCATACACAACAAATCTGTGGAAAAGCAAGGCAGCCCCTCTTTCTATCTACTCCTATGTCCTTCACATCTGATATCGGCTGTTTTAATAGTATTTGCTTCTAATTTTCTGAAAATGCAACGTGACGCCTTATACTGCTATTAACCACAAGTTAGCCTCTGAATACTATTATATAAAAGAATTCAGATCAAATACTAGAAAGACGTTTTACCTGGCTGGTATGGCTACCTTCAGACTGAAGCCCGCCTTTATAATTTGAATATATTTGTCATATCTTCAGATCATTTGTCCCGAAACTGGAAACGTGATAGGTGACTGAAACTAAACTAGCAATAGTGTCATACTTCTGACTGGCCGCTATTTCTGACACCAGAGCTCGCACGGTGAAAATTAAATTAAGCTTTGTCTGAAGACGCGAGCAAGGCTTTTTAATGTTCGAATGCAAATAGACTTAGAAGCAGATGCTCAAAAACGACGCTGCTGAACGTCATCGACAATTAAATAGTATTCTAAATGATCCTTATACAAATATTACTACGTTGAATTTTTTGATTGTTCATATTCGCGCGGCTTCCTGCATCGGTATGTTAACGTCTCGAATGTTTAGATAAATTTAAATTTTAGTTATCATATTCGTTTTCTATAAAGTTTACATAGATCATTTGCTTTGTACTTGCGAAATCGTAATTTTAACATAGTGGGGGCGGACTTTCGGGTAATCTCGTTTTTTTACTGTATCTGCCCACCGGAATTTGTACTTCGCCTTGGACTTGGTCAAGAGTGTACTAAGGCGAGAAGCATCCATATTAGATCCGTATCCTACAAAAAACATATATATATATATATATATATATATAT
>MNPL01004636.1:0-5000 GCA_002081605.1 Tropilaelaps mercedesae
GCCGAGTAGAACGCCCAACTCGCTATAAATGCCTGCTATCGATCCCGTCCCAAGTGAGGGTCAACAATGGAGGCTAACCTCGTATGAGGGTCTGTAGCTTGGCCTATTAACTGTCGTACTTCATGAGGGGTCGGTCATCAGGAGCGACTCTCGCTACAGTTCACTCGAACAGGAGTCCTTGGACATGACGTTCTTCCTTGGCGTGTATGCGCTGGCCTAGTTGGCCTCCTTCCTGGTGATGGCCATGGTGATGGCTTCTCGCTGTGTCGATGGTGCGATGCTCGATAGTAAATGCTTGATCCGAATTTTTTCTTGCAGGGTGGCAATGGTGCGTCGGGCCCCGCAAACTCGGCGGCAGACCAAACGTTGCAATCAGGTGCCTCTCCAGGGTCGTTGGCAGCCATTATTCAGCACTCCGTGGCCGACCACACTTCGCGAGTGCTCCCGGCTCACGTCAAGCAACCGAATTCGAATGAAGTTTGTGTGTGAGTATGCCAAGTTCGTCCGTCCGTCCGTCGTCAATGTCGAGTCGCGTCGTCCGCGCCATCGCGTCGAACGACATCTCGCGGTCTCGATGCGCGACGACGATGCCGACAGACGATGTTGTCGGATCGGCCTTCTGCTAGCGTTCGCTTCGTCACGTCTTGCCCACCGGGCAGCGTGACAAGACGACGGTGAACGACGTGATTTTTCGTTTCACGCCGTCGAGGTGAAGTCGGTCCAGTTGTAGTCACGTGCCGGTCGTTGGATGGCCTGGGAAGGACGCGGACAGGTCGTTCAGGCCAAACATGTCGGACAATAGGACCATTAGCACTCACTCAATAGACGCTGCACTTCCTCTCGATGCCGGACGAGGTGTCGGGAGTTGCCACAAGTGAAGCGACTGTCATGCAATCCGCGCCAGACTGCAGGACAATGGCTGAACGGCCATTGTCTGTCGGCCCGAGCCTAATTCGGACGCTCTGGCCACTTAGACTCGGAGCCGAAGGCGTCCACAGCCACCACCTTTCCCCTTTCCCGTGTCCCGGGAACTGTTCCGGGGGAGACACAACGAGAACTACAAGATTACGCAATAAACACTCGACACTCGGCTACGAGTGAGGGCACGTGCGACGTTTTCACGTCGTCTCCAGTCATCGTTGTTGTCGGCACTTCGGCACGCCACCTTCTGCGATGTTGTTCGTGCAGCAGCAGCAGCAGCAGCAGAAAACCTAATTCGGATTCGCGCAAGGTCGAACATGCGCAATGGCTAATGGAAGGCAGCTTTTGCAGTTCAGGGTGCGGAACTGCCGCCGTCTTCGGTGGATTTGTGCCGAACGTGTTGCCGTGAGGACACGCGATGACATTATTAGTGCGCACGACCTGTGCTTCTGTTTCGATCGGGATTGAGTCCGAATTCTCTGATAGTGACTCGCGCTGATCATAACAAGCTTAAGTAAAACGTATCACTTTTGTGCTTTCAGAATAAATTACCACTACTAGATCGATACGGATTTAGCTGTACGGAGTGAACGAGCGTGATTCTGGACGACGCGCGAATGGAAAAAACGAGGTGCTGAACAAAGACACCCTCAAAAGGGAATCCCTCGAAGGGAAGTCTTCGAGAGACGAGAAACTTCCGACCAGCCTCCTCACGGCTGCTGCATCCGGCGCAGTGTAGATTTCTTCTGCCTTCCTGTCTTCCTGCCCGGTCGGTCGGTCGGTCGGTCGGTCGGTCGGTCGGTCGGTCGGCTGTTTATCAAAGGGCCAGTGTCAAAAATGAGCAAAAATTCAAGAACAACCTCACATCGGACCTCTGCACCACCTCACCGTCTGGCTGAGTGGATTGTACGCTACGACAAGTCGAAAAAACTTCTACCAGGAGTGCATCGTCATGGCAGACGCGAAGACGGAAGAGTATGGCCAGCGAACAGGAAGGAGGTGGCACGAGCTCTGAGCGTCTGAGTGGAGCCGAACAACAGCCGTGCAGTTGTCCGCAGAGGGGGTTTTCTCAGACGCTCGGAACTTCTACCTTCGTACGACGCAAACGGTGAGCAAAGAGCGAGAGAACGAGAGAGGATGCACCGAGGGCAGAAACACCCAAAGAACACTGCGGCCAGAGCAGCGACCGGCATCTGAATTGGGTCGACTCAGAAGCTGTTTGTGTATGTTAGGGAATCAATTCAGCCCCGAGTCCTCTGGGAGTCCCCCGCAGCCGCGCCTCGCCAAGAAACTTCATCGGCTCTGCACTCGACACACGCCAGAGTCTATCGTACCCTCACCCAGTGACGAAGAAATGTTCCAAAACGAAAGGACATCTCTGAGCAGAAGCAGAAGTCGATTGGTTGACACTGCGAACCGGTGCGCGCAGCCTCACCTCAGACACCGGAATCGCCTCACCGTTGGCGAAAAACGTACGTCGAACACCGCCAAGCGAATAGTCACTGCGCAAGTTGCCACGCAGTCACGCAATTTATTTCCCAGTTTGTAGTTAGTTAACTTTTTCCCCGGTTTCTGTTCGTTCAGACCAGACCCGTTGAAACTCATATATATATATATATATATATATGTATATTTCGGAGGCGCCATATAAGTTGAGTAAGTGGTCAAGCAGGCTGACGTGGTCGGGGGGTCGTTCCTTTATATATTTGGGGGCCAGAGCAAACGTCTGAATCGTCTGAACGAAGGGTCTCGACGTATTGGGTTCCCCGACCCAACGGCAGTGGTGACAGCAGATGAATGTGGTAGGCGTTTTGTCCACGCGTCCACTGAATAATCGTCTGTCGTCGCAGTGTTACGCGAACGCCGCGGGCGACACGCGAGGCTAGCGGACGAAACCATTTTATTTATTGAGCGTTTGCAATCGTTCCCGTTCATTTCTATTTGTTTGTTTGTTTTTTTTGTTTTTGCCAGCTCTGTGTAAATGACGAACAGTTATTGCGATTCGACTTCATGCGAAACTGGACGCCAACTACAGAGAGACGAGACGCGGCGTTCGACGACGTACACGCCGCGTACGTGACGATGATACTCAACCAAGGCGGCTGCTGCTGCTGATGATGATGATGATTATAACAACAACAACAACAACAACGATGATGATGATGATGGCTGTGGGCACTTCCGGCGGGAAGCGGCAGGTTGTTGGTTGTTCATACCTAGAATGCTATATATATATATATAAATATATATATATATACATATACCTGTACATGCTCAATTTGTAAGAAATCACCCCATTTGCCCGGCGGACTCCTCCGCGGGTCGAGGCCTTGACCACGACCTGCGGGGGCCCACGCAGGCCTAGGTAGGACAAAGACAAGACAAAAAGCTAGCGACAAACGTCGGAAACGTGCGAAAAACAAGCCGGCCAATTTGGCGACGCAGAACTTCAACGCAACGACACGAACGACGACGACGACGACAACGGCAACAAGTGCGTGCGTGTCATTTCTGAGCATTCGAAGAGCATGCGAGACTTGACAGCGAAACCTCGCTGGCACTGAGGTGCTGAAGACAGCACCGCAATGCGTGAAGCTTCCATAGCCACCCATCGACCCGCGATATCGACGTTACTCAGACTGTTGAACGCGTCCACAACGGCAACAACGCCGACAACAACGTCACAACGAGAGAAGCGCTTGATCTTCTCCGTGCCGTGTTGGGCGTCGTTCTTCGCCGAGCGACTGTTCGTGTGTGCCGACCGACCTGGCGTGACGATGGACCCTGAGGGCGATTTGTGTTACGTCGTTACGGTGCGGCATCGTGAAGATTCTGCGGTGGTTGTTGCTCCCGCCAAAAAGCAGATCGGGCCCGATCGAGGTCCGCCTACGGCTCGGCGCACATTGGTTCTGTAATGTACATAGTGAATATTCGTAGGGATAACGAAGGAAAGTATGCGAGAGAGAGAGAGAGAGAGAGAGAGAGAGAGAGAGAGAGTGAGTGAGTGAGTGAGAGACGAAAAAAGCACACGCGTAAGGTTGACACCGATGAACATAACAATGAAAGTACGAAGTGGAATGGCATTGCCCAGGCGACTCGTTGTATGTTTCTGCTGTAAAGTGTAAATGAATGCTATTGATGGATTCTTATTCTCAGCGTCAGGTATTCATCTCCATCGAGAAAATAAAGAAAACACGTTATTTTCCTATTAGCTTGGCGTGGTCGTTTACTTAGGTAGGGCTACTTAGGCCTGCGTTCGGGCGCAGGCGCCTCAGTAGGACGGAGCCTTGCGAGTCGCTAGGCTAGACGGTAGACACGACCTGAAGCAGCTCAACGAAAAAATCAACTCAAAAATGCGGTTAATTAGGCGTGAGTACGTTTTTCTCATGTTCATTATTTCGGTTTCTGGACGAGACTCACACCACTTTCTCAACAACTTCCTTTTCGGAAACTTCCAAGTTGAATAGGCGGCACTTAAAATTAGTAAATGATTATTCACAGCATTGCTTTTGCAGTCTGCCGATGTCTGCTGATCCGAAGTCCGAAGACTGCGGCGCTGTGTGACGATGTGAATTGACTATTTACTAGAAATTCGACGATTTTCCAGCAATTCCACCGTGTTCTTCTGCTCAGCTCGAGAGGCCCGCCCGACAAATTCAGCCAACCATTTGTCGGAGCTTCGTTTTCCGAGTCCTTTTGAACGATTTACTCTGAGCGGTGTCGGTCGACGACGACAACAGAAAATCATACGAACAAAACAACACGTGCAAAACAACGTTTAGGGCCAATTCGCAGCAGCGTTTGTTTACGTGGCATCACCGCATTAGGACTCGGCCTGCGGTACGGCCGAGTGACACGCTTCGTCGGGGGCAGTCCCACCGGAGAGGTAATGCCCCCGAGTTGACCCGGCATTACTACACGATGTGATTATCACAATAGTACCACGATAATGAGGCGTATAATGATGGTGATGATCGTGCCACCTAAAAGGGGTGAAGTCCTACAGAACAGTGAATTTACATACGACGAATGAGGAAATATTCCCTCAGACCTGCAGGCCGAGCTGCGCTTTTGTTGTA
>MNPL01004636.1:10000-19133 GCA_002081605.1 Tropilaelaps mercedesae
GGATGCCATACTAATAACAGGTATTTGGACTGGTTAGATAAAATGCCTGCTGAATATTGATAGACCTCTGTACCGTTACTTTAATGTAAAGGAATTATATCAGCTTGGTACATGCCATGTTCCTTTCGTTATAGTCGTGGCTTAGGCACTTAGCTACCATGCGGCCGGATTGGTGGGCATTGAAACGTGACCAGATTCTCTTGGGATGCTGAGGTATTTCGCCCAAGGGGTCCGCCTTTCGAAATAATCCGAACGCGATAGTCTGGACATGACATATTGCCTGACAGGCAGCTTTGAATGGGGCACGATATCAGTAAACGTTATTTAAGCAGAATGACTTTCTTATATTCATTAGGAATGTTTCCCACATTCTTGGAAGGACGTTCCCGTGTTCGTTGCCAGGCAGATGTTCCAGCTCAGTGTACGTTTCCGCTTTTGCTGTCGTCCAGCTTTTGCTTAGAGCGGTTTGCGCAGTCCCCAGTCGCTTCGCAATACAACTTTTCGTAATGTCTGCTTGACATTGTCCAGATCCCCTTACATACAGAGGGTGGAAGGATCCGACCGACTACTGTAACCCCATTTGAAATGGCCACATCAGCAGAACGGGTAGTTTGAAAGTTTAGTAGCTCGCCAAGCGGAGAGAACAGGCACGGCATGGCCAACGAGTAGCGGCCAAATGCTTTGAATGCAGACATTCTAGACGGACGCACACTATCGAGGTTTACGGCACTTGGCTAAATTTCAATAAAGATAAATCAAACGAACCACAAAACCAAACCGACCCGGTGGCTTGGCCACCTTTTGAAATCAACTTGGCGCGTTGAGCTGCTTTTGAACCGTCCAACGACCAAGCTGTTTGAGTGCTTCAGGTAGAACAGGCTTCGCTGTGACTCCGAAGCTATTTTATTGACTACTGTTGAGTGCAGGTACCCTTTGCATGACATTTGAAATCGTTCAACCTGTGTCAGACCTCCTCAGTGGGCATTTATTCGATGGGACGCACTCACCACGCTATTTGCAGCCCAACTGCCAGATTTCATAACAATAGTCACTATCTAGTCGCGCTACGCGTGCTACTTCAAAAATACATCTTTGTCATCAACAAATCTTGCGTAATCTACTGCGCAACCTCGACCTGGATTTTACAATCCTTTCTGGCTGGTGCCCTCAAATTTACAGACTAAACAAAAGATCACACCAGACAAACTTATGAAGCTTGCGATACTTGCAGCAGCTGTCGGATAGTTGATGATGTCTCGGATGGTCAGATCGACAAGATGCGCGAAGTTACTAGTTAAGCTGCTAGTTAGGTTACGTCCGTCGCCGTGCTGAAAGAATCATACTTGAAATAAAATCACGCAATTTATTTCTGCCCAGAGCATTAGACATCTAAATCGGCAAGCGCATTTGTAAGATATTGTAATTGAGTTTAGTGACTATTATGGATGAGTAATTGAACTAGATTGAATAATTGTGCTGTTATCGTGTTACAGTTTTGTTTCGGACAATAGTCGCTCTTTGTACCGTTTGTTCAAATGATGAATAAATCGAGTTTTACTCCTCATATTCGTTCCTGAAGTTCCACATAATTCACAATTGAATATTTCGTCATCATCACTTGTCCATACGCCGGCGAGCAAAAAACATTTAGTGCCAGTGCGATTAAATGTCAGATGCTAGTTCCGGCTATTGGCAACATGGTTGTCCGTCGCTCAAGAAGTTCAAAAACCGAACCAGAATAAAAGCATGGGTACCTACAATACCTGATTTACAGAAAGCCGCACATATATGTGCGTATAACATTGAGTTTGGACGCATTTAATACACAGTCTTGGTTCCCACTCGCCGGGACGGGTCATCGTTTCTCTAGTGGGACCATTGCTATCCTTCGGTGGATCGTCGTGTCAAACCAGTCAGTGGATTTCTTCTCTTCCAGTCACTTTCTATCTCCGTTACTCCGAAAAACATCGATTGACGGCTAAGCATTTCCACTCTCCTTCTGCCGCCTGCCTGTTCCGAAGTTGTCCGGATGGCGTCAAAACCGAAACTAAGCGTGAAATTGGCTTCGTTTTGCGGAGTTGCGGGGAGTTTCGAGAACAATCGGATAAAATACTATCGTTCTCCCGCTTTTGTTTTTTCAATGGGATTCAACCAAGCCGTCGGAATTGTACGCGTGCGTGTGTGTGTCCGTTCAGACAGGACACAAATACGAAACGAGAGAAGAAATCAACGTTCAGAGAGCCAACGAGCCAGCAAGCGGCAGCAGAGCCTCTAGAAGTTCACCAGGGCTCATTTAGATCCCCTCTTCAGCCAACCGCCAGATGAAACGGAAAGGCATCAACAAGTCCTGATTGTGGGGGCACTACACCTGGGATCCTTGGGGCAAATTCTCTTACAAATGATTCCACACGGAAAGGAAGAGCTCCTGCCTCTGCAAGAGGCTTGGCAGGGCGATACGTATTTCGCCAGGAGAAGTTCGTCGTTCTAATAGAAGTCCGCCGCGACAACCACGAAAGGAAACGAAGAGGCTTTTTCCGCTGAAGGTGAAGGACTTAGTAAAGGGGCAATGCGACGTCCATTTAATGAGGATGCACGGAGAAGCGTACGATTTCGTGCAACTGTTCCCCCTTTTAGGGAAAAAAAACAGCTTTCAAGTTGACTCATTCGGCTGGCATGTGTAAGTGGCAGCTGAGTAGGATACAGCTGGGTCCCAAGGATGGAAAGGCTGACGGAGAAAAACAAAGTCTCGGCAGGGGGACGCGTTAGTTGAGTCAGTCGAGGACGAAGCAACTCAAATCTTCATCAACGTTGTGCTCCTGAGTGAAGGTAAATTGCATTAGATATGTTTTGCTTTGACAGAGATCAAAGCACCTCGTCTTTGCTGCTTTGTGGATGTCGCAAAAACTTAATATATACACAGGTAAACATGCATGTACGAATTCGTTTGCAGGCAGCAGACTTTTTAGTTTAGGTTGCAGCTGATGAGCGTCTCACATGGTGAAATCGTGCCAGGCAAAGTGTTATCCAATGTAAGTGCAGCACCTACTTTCGAACGGAAGGTCCAATCATTAGACCGTCTAGCCTGATTACGTTGGTCTGACGAACAAGTCCGCCTGTCATCCAGACCTACTATCGTTTGACTCAACAAGAAACAGCAGTGTACAGAATTATTCTACATGTTCTAAAAATGTACGAAATATTCATAAATTTCAAAATAAACACTGGAGATCGACTGTTAACCGGTCGAAGGTTGTCGGCCAGCCAGCAGCCACCGTACCGACAGTCGTCAGGCCATTGTTTGCGTTACGGGCCATAGTTAAAACAAAGCGCATCAAAAGCAAACACACAAGGTCTTGAATGTCTTCCCCTTTTCGTGACACTCTTTAGGCAGTCCTTATAAGGCTTGAAGGAGTAATCCAATCACTTAATGATGTTTAGTATTGTAATTAAGATAAGTGCGAAGACGCCGTTCAGGTTGATTCGGGGCTATTTTACGGCAAACGAGTTTTCGTACCTATATTTAATATGTAGTTTGACGCGACCATGAGAACATAGTGGCCTGCTTAGTCTAAGGCATTCACGCCCAAATGACACCATCTCGGCAATGCAATGACTCAATGCTACTATGGACCGTTTGCATCTGGTTTACAAGATGTTGCGTGAACCTGTCCTATATGATGAAATTGCAGTCTGGGGGACAATTAATGCATTAATTTATTAAGGGCGATAGAGCCTTGAGAATGACGGCCTGAGGGTGCGTTGGCACAATACAATAATGAAATGCAATATATATAGATAAATATATATGCATGTATATGTATATATGGTACACAAGTGGGGCTCAGTTACAGATGGGTCCCTCACTACTATCGACTCTCAAGATCGTAAACGTGGTCGTTCTGCTCGATATCCCGTCTCAAACCACCGCCACATCAACGAGTCGTCGAAGAGGTGTATTTAAACATTTTATTTCCCGTTAACAAGTCTAGCCACCATGCTCTCATTCATCGTTTATTGACGGTGTGGGTTCCGCTTCTTGGCGAGATCCGGTTTTTTACGTTAGTTAAAAATGCGTATAACATTGTACACCAGGTGATTGACGAACAAGTCATTATCAAGCCATGGACTGTTGGATGATATATACGACTAGTTTTCACAGCTCACTTAATAGATAAACATGGATTAAATGTGCGTGTGTCAGCTTTGTACGCACTTCAAATGTATTCGATGGAAACGAAAACACTCGCGTAAATTTAATTGAGATCAGCGACGAGCTTTGTTAAAATGAAAAACACAACGCATTGATCCATTACATATACGTATATACGTACAGATATATCTGGCAATAATAATATCAGTGACCATCACACGTGCGACAGATGTTTACAATGCGATTATTTTTGGCGCTTTTTGCCAGACTTTCAACATTTCCGTGATGCAGGTATGCCAGTGTTAGGCAATCGCTGGGCCTCATCGTGTCCAAGCGCTCCGTATCGCTCATGCTCGTGCATCTCATTGTTAGGCTGACCTAATGGCGAATAACGCATTCAGGCTAGCCGACGCCACACCAGACATGAATATGAAACAATCTCAGAGAGGCGGCACAGTGCAGAAAAAAAGACTCGGTCTCTATATGAGCGGGCAACATTAGGGCACAGGGTTCGCTGCAAAAAAATTATATATTTGACCGTAGTCCTGTGTTTCGTCTATGAATAAATAGCAAGAAAAGGAGGGACCAAAGCGGATGGTAATCGAATTGGATTCGGGTACTCTACCGACGGCCAGAACAGATTCATCTTCGGCACTCGATTTACAGCCAACAGTGCTACTTCAGACTATGTTCGGCACTATATCGTTTTGCATATGCGAGGCAATTTCGTGAGAAACAAAACTGTATTTGGAAAACAGATGTGAACTGCATACTACGTTAAAGTATACTCGGCCATAGACGCTTCTTATCGAAATATATATATATCTCTGATAAGATTCAAGCTTCATTTCCGACATTTCACTGGAAAAGCGCCGTTGCAAGACACGTGCCATTCCGGGTAGCGCATTGAAATCTAAACATGGGCTAACTAGCACGGTTATATAAGGCACAACGACTATCCGGACCGTTGCTGCGTTGAGTTGCCGTGACAGAAACAACTTTCCCTACAGCTTCTGTCTTACATGACACGACTCCCTGCATTTTCGACCCAGTCATGTAACCTGGGCATCGATTTCGCTTTCGCCGATTCCGGACGGCCAGTCTCCTTCGCGATCAATTTCACCAACTATTCAGATAGATTACGACGACTTAGCTGTACCGAAACTTCAGACACTTCGCCCGAACAGAAGGGAACTAGGTTCCATACAGGTAACGCAGCAAGTGTTAGAACAGCCTAACCTTATGCCGCTGAACCACACCAGAGGCCACATGTGAGGCGTCAATCAGTGTGCTTAGGCATTTCGTTCGCTCAATCCTACGACATTGTTGCAAAAGCACGGGCGCACTGATTTTCCTAATCAGAAGGGCATTTCATCGCAACGTGTCGATGTTTTTAGACGATCGTTCTGGGCCGTCATTTACATCTCGAAGTCAAATATTTTTATGAAGGAATTTCCTGCGTCAAATTAGTGTTCGCTGCCAGTTCGTCCGTGTACCAGGAATCTTCACAAAGTCAATGTTGCCTGACATCGTGGAGCTTTGGATAAACCTCTATTACGGTCGATTGTCTATTCATCCAGCCTCAATCATTTTAGGTAGCAGGGCCAAATTGTGCAAAATGACTTCACTGTAAGCTTCAGCTATGTATAGAAAACAATAATTACTAAAGTGCAAAGGGACCTAAAGGGAAGCTTTCTAGCTTCCCTTCCAGATAGGAACTTAAAAACCCATCACACGTTCTCCAATAGACACAGTGCATCTTCCTCAGGGGACTACAGTCTGATGACGAAAGCTACATACTTCATTTTGCGACGCATCTGTCGAAATCACCTTTAGAAATTGGTATCGTCGAGCCGTCAACTACATATATCTCATTTCTCTGGGTAATTTCCGGTGAAATCAACAAACCACGAAAATCTACCCTCACTGCTTGAGTATACACTTCCGACGTTTTTTTTAGTAAAACGTCCTTGCCGGTTTAATCCTAACTATACGTTTTGAGCCAAAGGCAATTTAGCAAGTGGCAAAAAATAAGGTGCTACATGCATCCATTTTGTTAAATTTTACTTTGGCTTATGTGCACCAGTGGCGCACAAAATAAGGGCTGACTAATTCTTCTACAGGGCAGATCCCATGGAAGCACCACTACATCCATGCTCGTATTTATACGTTTGGAAGGTTGCAACGGAATGGTTCTATAGAAGGATTTGGAATCATTAGAGGGGATTCCGTTTGCCTTGGTGAACAAGTTGTACAGTATTGTAGCAAATGTAATCAAGTGTAAGATAGTTAGGGCTAGAATAGACCAGTTATTAGAAATGTTTTGCCTTGTAGGCTGCAGCCGTTTGTTGCCTAAACTATTAAGGATAATCGGCTTTTCTACTTACGGGCCTGCAAAAGGTGAACGGAGCACTTCGCTGCACAGCTGACAGGCTTGCAAGTGTCCGCAACTCAATGTTTGTCAATTTATATATGATGTTTCCGAATTCCTCGAACAAGGCATCGAGGAGGTCGAGGAGGCCCATCGGTGCGTTCAATGCGTGTTGGATCACCGCCCATGCTTTCACGCTGCCTCAGACGCAAATGACCCACGTGTACCTGTGCGAGTACGATGTGCAAGCACATCATTAACGAGGAACCTTCAGTACGCACTCTCCCCCAGATTGAGTTCACAATTCGACCGAAAAACAATTCTATTTACTTACCTTTCTAGCAATGTATTTCTCTGCATCAAATCGTCTTGACGGAGCGCCCTTGTAGTAAAAGAGGTACAATGTCATTAGGTTGTCCACATCCAGTTCTGGAGTTGCTCCCCCCGCCTGGGTAACAACATGGAGCCGAAGAGAACGGTCAGCGCGCCCTATCCGAAGGAAAGCCAGCACCGTTCTTTAAGCTTGACGCTCTTCCGTGGTGGCAACCCCTGGTCGTCGTAAGTTTCCTAAAACTTCTCCCCTCTCTCATGTTGTCCATCCGGCCTGTTCTCGTCGGATCGTTCAGGCTATTCCCTGTCAAGCATCCGGCGTCTTCCAGGGACGGCGCCCGCGAAAACAGAGCCTACGACGGACTTCAGTCCGCTTGGCAGTCGGGTACAGCCTCAAGCGGCCCTTCTCTTTAAATGGCCAGTCTTCTCGTTTGGTGGAAGCGCCCTTTGTCCACTCGCCGAAGCTCCCATCAGAGCAACCGAAGACCGTGGCCGTGAGGGAGCCGGTGCCCTGCCTGCCTTCTGTTCGACTGGCGCGGCAACCAACGGTGAAACTATATCGGCCGCCTCCTGCTGGCGTCCTTTCTTCTCTGCAGCCATCGTGCTCCGAGGAGCTCCTTTGCCTCCTCCTTCCTTATCACTCCATACCAACGACTACGCCGACGTCGTTCTTTTCTTCGGCGGAGGGGATCTGCGACCCACCAGGGCACCTTGGGGGGTTGAGTGAAGGTTAGGGGATGGTCCAAGGCCTGAATTTGTCTCCCCCATTTACTCCCTCTTACCTGGTGTTCGCCGTTTTTTGCCCCCTGTTCGGCGCGGCACGGGCCGCGGCCCCGCGCTTCGGTCGGCGCTTGCCTGGCTGCTGACTCGCTGGCTGACTCGGCCAGCAGGCGACCTTATCTCTCTTATAAATTTTTGGCAAACTACGCTGAAACGCTGCTTGTGAGTTTGGCTGGCAATGTTACCGCTGCCTGGATCTTGGCACAACGAGTGTTTTCCCGTCCCCGCGCTTCTGGTGCTTGTTTCCTTCTCTCGGCATGTTTCTTCTTGTATTTTGCTCATTTCCCGTCGTCGACGCTGCTCTATTTTCCGCGGAATTGCCGAAACCATACGGAGCCTTAGGGACGAGGCCATATGTTTTGCTGCTACCACTGGTAGTACTCATTTTGAAACCGTTGTACCGCTTCCGTACGGACTGTGCTACCTTCGCCGCGGCCGTCCTCTCTGACCGGCATCCTCTTTTGGAGCACCCTGACAAACGAAGCACGATTTTATCGTGCTAGTTCCCCTTTCGTCTTCCTGTATTACTCTCACTCCTATGGTGGCTGTTTTGCTAGTCTTCAAACTATGTATGCTAGGAAGGATAATATGTGAAAAAATTACACACATGTGAAAGGCATGTGTTCGCCTTTGCAGGAATTCAATCAGCTCAGTCCCTTGGCCATGTCAAGTCCCCTTGGCTCACGCGCACGTACAGGATCACGACGAAATGCCTTTCCTCAGGCTGTTAGGCCAACGTTAGCCTAACTAGAGGAGGTCTCATAGTCTCGGTGACTTTGCAACCTTTCAGCTAAGCACTTTATTTTGCTCAACTAAAGTTGTCTATTCGTACCTATATTTGTTACTACCTCTTTTGTTAATCTGTATTACCTCAGATTCGTAGTCCAATAGCAAAGTATTGTTGGCACAATAACGACAATTCCTAGTTTGAAGAGAGCAGATGTATTCTCCGGTGTCGTAGACGGTATTCTCTAGCGACGCGTTTTTCTTGCGAGATTGAGCTCTGGCGAATGACCTACCAGGATGACTGTGACAGTCGGCAGTTGTGTGAGCTGTGTTTAAGGCGATGAGATCTGACGTTTGCTGGCTGATGGCTAATGTAGCGACGAGGGCCTATCTCGAATCTGCGGCCAAGTGGACCTCAATCAAAACGCCATAAGAGTCTAACATTAAATTTACATTACCGGATCCCGATTTTGCCCGGCCGGAGACACGCGCACTACAGCTGCTTCGCCTAGCCGCTTTTCCGACCCTTCGAGGTGATGTCATCACAATTTAACGTCAACCAGCGGCTTGACGGTACCCTCGATTAACAGTAGCAAGGTTACATCATTTATAAAAAAAAAAAAGTACAGTTTTTCGTACTCGAGGCGCGTACGTGTATAAACAAACCACAATTCTTCTTCTGGTAATATAAAAAGAAATGTATCGCAGAAAATGATACAGAACACATGCGAATAGACGCACACACACACACATATATATATATATATATATATATA
>MNPL01004636.1:19603-33102 GCA_002081605.1 Tropilaelaps mercedesae
AATGATTCCCAGTCATTGTTTGCCAGGCAAGTAGACAGGCATGGGTAGAAACAAAGTGAAATTACAGTGAATTATTCCACTCAGTCCATGAAAAAGTGAACTCGTATACAATCGATATCGAGGAAGGCGTGATGATTATAGACGTTTACGACTAGCGTTCTATTGAATGTGCGAAAATGATAATCGTGATCAATTTATGTCCTGAATTGAATCGATACGAAACACACAACCTGTTGGAAACTTCCAGTTAGGCCCTGTGGCCAACATTTCCGAAGGCCACCGGTGAGCAGCACAGATATTTGCATCGCCATCTATTGATAACAGAGCTAATAGCCGTCTTTATCAAAAGCCTTATAACGACTACAGTTACGGGCGCTAAACAGACTGTTTATTCCGAGTATATCGGCGGACAGGGAACGGCCCGTCTCTGCCTATTTATCGACTTTTGTTCGAAGCCTTTCTCATTTCTAAAGGGTGCGGCGCCGGACGGCTACTGAACGTTAATCCAATGCCTTCCCCTTTTGCGATAGGAGCGCGAAGGGTTCTATGCGTTTCCCTTCTACACAAAAATATTATCGAGCCCATTGGCCACTAGTTAGCCCGTTATCAAATGTCTATCGATTATCAATTTATCTGTCGTTGCTCACCATGTAGAGCGGGCGAGAAACTGAAATACCCGTTCCTGGCCCAGCGTCCTCGGCTCAGCTCTGAGGAGCTGCGCCGCCACGAATCCCGCCTAGACTATCTCGACTTGAGCCGTCTCCATCCAACGAACTAACGGACGTTGGTTGGCACTCTCGTAATACTGTCATCGTCGCTCCGTTCGTTCCTGTTATCAGCACAAGCAGACTCGATATATTTTAAAAACAACACCAACCATATTGACGAGACGCCCGCAGGTGGCCACCAGATAGCACAGACCGGACGAGACCGGCAGAGTAGCAACGACACGAATATATTCTAGTCGATTTATTGCACTGTTTCATGGGTTATTGTGATGGCATCAACTAAAGTCAGGCCGCTCGATGATATGGAGAGTGTAAGCAACTCATTCCGTTGTGTTCGTTCATTCTGAAGGACAAATTATAGATGTCGGCTTTTCAGTCTCATCTCGAAATCGCTGTGACAGCTATTACAGTGATAAAACCTAAGGAAACGAAACAGCATACGCGAAACTGTAGTAGATCAGTTACTTCTGACAACAGACCTATGGCACCCGGATAGTCTGATAAAGATTGAGTTCGTCCTTCAGGTATATCTATATATATATATATATATATACGGATCGCAGCATCAAATATTTCATGAATGGAGTGCGCTATGATGAGCGCTATGGTTCTTCTTTACAAGTGCATTTTGTGCATAGACTTTCCCATGTGTTTTACAGTTATATTTAACTTTAGGCCAATGCTGTTGTCATGCCTACGTAAGCTGCTTTTCTCCACTGAGGATTATCTTTCCAATTGGATAGCCCTCAGAGGCTTCCTGTCAGGCCACAGTGTTTCACCGTAGCAATTTCAGCAGCCACAGACCTGTCTTATTCCAGACATCCGACAACAGCAGGACGGTCTACAACAACAACAACAACAATAAGGAGAGAGAGTTCAGGAGTTTGCAGCTATCTTGGATCTTGTTACTCAGCCGCTCCAATTTCTCTGGCACCCATTCACTTGCTTTGGCTGGAAACCTAACCTGGATGCCTACATAATGAACTTGTCGTATGTCACTTCGGTCTAAAGAACATTCCGCGTGAACGCAGCCATTTCAGGGCGGCCATCACTAAAGACAATGTTATATACAGTCACTCACGTACAAATGTAGCAGGTTTACATAAAAAAAAGAAACGTATTACTTTTTTTGAGTTAAGCGGGAGCGAGTGGAGTAGCTGGAATTGTTGAAGCCCCGTGTAAATGTGTCTACTATTTTGCTGTAAGCATAAATAAATAGCGTACATTTTGTCTAATTGAACTGAACTGTGTGAGTCTTTGCACATCCCATCCCCCATTTATAAGCAAGCGACTAGAAAAACCTAGTTTGAGCTCGCTATAGTAGTTAGGCTATGGGGCACACAGCCTTTTTGTCTCGACAAAACGTTTGTGAGATTCACCACTAAACATCACGTAGAATCGCTCCTTTCACATAATAGCATGCGTAACCCAGAAGACAAGATCGAGAAGTACGTTCCAGGCTAGCGAACTAAATGCTCCGGCCGTCGGCTGAGATGAAGGACAAATATATTGTCTCGTCCAATTTACCCTTAGCTCGCAAGAGCAGCAGGAGCAAAGTGAGTACGAAGTTTGTGACAGAATTACTGAGCGCTAGTTACCTCACCTGCCAGAAGCTAGCTAGTGGTGCGTGTGTCGGAACTCGTTCCGAGCGTCACAAATGCACTCACTTTGTCGGGTCAGATACTGTTATAAAATAGAACGCTATTTCCTAAGCCTTCCCTCTGGGATAGGGAGTAGGCGCTCTGGTCGAACGTCAAATACCACAATGACAGCGCCGGTTATAAAGCTGTTCGAGATAGGGGAACATTCATAGGAATTTCTCTGGCCTTCAACTGCGATCTGCGATGACACTGAAATCGGCGCGGCTGCAGGGCGAGCCATGTCTACATATAGAGCCGCTTCCAGTTTCGTAGGATGTCCTGCATGACTCCGTAAAGCCGGAGTAATCCGTCCAGTCGCCAGGCTGCCGAAGGCGCGGCGGGAGGCCAATCTTCTAGAAGGCACAAGAGGGAATAGGAAATGCGCGTGTTACTGCTGCGTGCTTATGGACACTATAACCATGAATGTTGATTTTATAGCCGTTTCGTCTACTATTTTTATTCTTCTCAGCGGCAGATAGAAAGGAAGAGAGACGGTATGAGCGTGGGCGCGTAGAATATAGAGAAAAACACGACTTAATCTGACTTGATTTGAGGTGGGTTGCCAAGACCTGCTGGGTACAAGGTTGCGGTCAAAGCATTCGCGAGCTTCCTCCATTCGACGTCAAGGCATCGACAAGCCGCTCGCGCGCATCTCTGTTTCGCGGGCGTTCGTGTGTCAACCACAACACTTTCCCCGTACCAAAACGTGTTTGCTCGCGATGCCTGCAGGAACGACACACAGGGAATGGAGTACCAGAGGGACGCTGAAACTATTATCAAAGAGTGTTTGCGTTGACAGGACGCAGGCCGAAACATACACAGCCTTGTAGCGTCTCATCGGGCCTAGAGGAACCAATTCTGGTTGTGCTATTGACGCAGGTGAACTTAGCCAAGCGGCAAACTAGAAAACGACTGCCCGATAAACCTGTTTTGGCGAACCTGAGCGTATCACAAACATTGCTCACAAATCTAACTGACTCAGAGGGACCGAAGCGATTGACAATGCTCGAAAAAATTTATTATATGTTTGAGGAGCAGAAAAACGATGGTTGCAAATGCATAAGAAGGATAGGAGAAGGTTGGCGAAGAAATTTCATAAAAAAAAAGCCTTGCCAACCAGAAAGATTAGCACCCATATATCGGGCTCGTATTGGGTATCGGCAAGTGATGAGGCTCAGGAAGGTAATTTTGTAAATGCATCGATCAAGGGCAGACGTCAGTATCTTAGTGCGTTATAAAATATAACTAAATTTCATTACTAAAAATCTGCGATCAGGATCAATGGCGTAGACGTTTCTTAGACACTGACGCTTTGAGAAATTCGCCACGCGCTGCTGACCATCCATCTACTTCACAGTTAGCTATATTTGAAAATTATAATAACATGTTATCTTCATCGGGTGAACGAGTGCCTGCCTTCACATCACAGGCGTTTTCATTCAACAGATGCATTTTTCTCGCGTAGGAATTAACCCCTCGTACCGTAAAGCCTCTTTTCGCTTTTTCGACGCGAAAATAAATTCGTTACGCTGAACGCACTCCGCCATCCCAACTAGAATGGATTTGATAGAGTTTGCTAGGCAGGGCCACCTTAATTACATAAATCGTCGGTCGACCCATCCACAAGCTGACACGCGTCTCATGCGTATCAGGCGTAGGCTGGTCCATTTTAGCGCGCATAATCCCGCATGTGTAATACACAGTATGTAATATCCATCCATATACGTAATACGCAGTCTGTGTACTCAACAACGCTTCATGCACCCGGCACCTATATGCTGAGTTGTACAAAAAAAATCCACACTCTTCTTGTTTTCGAATCCGAGACTCACTTGATCCCCCCATTCTGCTTCTCGTTTCGTCAAGCAAAGTCAGTCCTTCTGGATCGTTGTTACTGCGGTGAGACTCCATGTGCGTGACAGTCGTTTTGCGCATTTCGTCGTCACCTGCGATCGTTATCAGAACTGCAGAACTGTGTCACTCAAATAAAAACGAACTGACACAGGGATTGGAATTACGCAGAGTTGAGGCGCTTTGCTGTCACAATGATAGATTGCCTTTGAATGAGTCCTTGACGATGACAAAAAGGATAACAACACGTGCGTGTCCTAGTAAATGTATCAGTAGCCTGGGCAGATTGAACAAATTTATTTTAAAATCAGCTTAATAAATTCATCTTAAAAATCTACAAATATTGTGACCAGCTGCTCGAACAAAGGTTTTGCTTCGGGCAACGTTCAAAAGTGGCATTTATACTTTTTTTTTTTATTGTCTGCGCCGTTTGGCCAGTAGGGAGTGCACGGACTGCATTAGCAATGGTCAAGGCGAGGAGCACGCACCGAGCAGCGAGTACGTGAAAATTGCTAAGTTGATGTAGTAGTTTTTCTGGCCACTTGCCAGGACGTAACTGGACAGACTGGAGCCAGCAATAACTGGCACTCTACACACGCCAAAGAACACGCTGCACTTGAAAAGGGTCCAGTAAGAAACAATATCTGATGTGACTTCAAAACGGAACTGTGCCCAGTTGAAACTTATACGTGGTTGATATTAATTTCCATGCGAGATGTAAGCCCAACTGGGTTTAACCGCACTTAGCACTCGTCGAGTTATGTTACATCTCTTCCAAGAAAGTTTTGGCTGATATTTCTTATATTACACGTATATGAGCTTACGTGACACCGCTTCGCAACGAAGTGATCCAAACGCATCTCGCAAATTTAGACTAGTAAGCGATTGCCAATGAGAAATCAGGCTAAACAGAATTTACCAAAACCTACAAAGTGAACACACATCTTCTACGTTGAAATCAAGACCACTGTGTCAAAGTGTCTACGCAATTCAAGCACGGCACATCTACATGGCTATGATTGCTTTGCGCAAACCGCATTAATAAACAACTTTGACTGGACCCATATTCAGGATACTGCTTGGCCTTTGACACGTACTAACTTTCAACTATTGAATTTTCAAATTTCCTATGACCTTCTACAGAGCATATTTTTGCCCTTTATTAACACCGTATAAAATGAAGCTACAAGGTGGACATTCCCTTCAAAATAAGCCACATATACCTTCTGTCGTTTAGCTACACTATATAATAATAATATGCTTTCTCAGCTTTCCGCACCGCTGTCGCTAGGGTGGAACCATTAAGGTGGCCGTCGACGTTCCGGCTCTATGGCTAGTGCAGATGCCTGTACATTTCTCGCTGCAAACGGCGTTGGGGGCCAGCAGTATCCGAGCAGCGGCCCCTCACCGGCGACCGCGCTTCGAGACTCCTTTTCCTTCATAGATCCTCTTCGCCTTTGCGACTCAGATTTTCGTAGAAGGCTACGTGAGTTGACTAGCCTCCGATCCTTTTACCGTTGCGTCTCTTTCTCTTTTTCCCTCTATCTCTCTCTCTCTCTCACAATCTTTCCCTGTTCCTATTACTAAATTCGTACAGTCTAACCGAGATGCCGGCTCCAGTGAGCTGGGCCACAGTACCCAACGGTTCACTGCGGCTCAGGCAATATTGCACTTCGGGTGCAAGCGTCTAGTCGCAGCTACTTCCCGTTTGCGGTCGTCGCCGCTAAAGACAAACGTAATTTTCTTGTGAATCTTTCATGCACGCCCGTGCACTCCACCAGGGAGTCCCGCCGTCGGAAGTGGGTGCGTGCATCGACATGTCACCACGCTACAGAGGAAAGGCGAGGAACACACGAGCCTTTACCGCATCGCTACCGATGATCGCGCAGCGCGGCATATAGCCAACATTGGAGGAGAACGCGCATCCAACTGTAAAATACTGATCCGGTGGCCAGCTGACGCGGTGCACAGCCATTTAGAGAAAGACTACGAAGGACTGTCAAGAAGTATAGACCAATAGGTCTGGAGCGCGGACTCCACCGCCGCGTCGAGTATAGCAGCTTTTTCGGAACAAGTTCAGTCCTTTCATTACCGAGAATGCTGCCGACGTAAGAAGAAAATTCGTTTAACTGCGTCGGCCGTCTCTGAACGGAATCGTGACGCACTACCGGGACGTGGCACTTTGATGAAGGTTTAGAGTTTGGAAAGGAGAATGAACGCAAAAAGAGTACATCAGGCATTGATTTGGCGAAAAAGAAGATCCGGCGTGCGCGATAAGTGTCAAAATTGGACGACGACAAGCGTATTGAAAATTGACAGCGGCCGCCATTTCACACAGAAACGATTACGCATGGTCGCGCGGTCGCACCGACGCATGGTACGCTGGAAAACAGTCGTATTATGGAAAAGACTTCGGTAGTTGAAGTAGACGTGTCCTGGATGCAGAAAATCAGGGTAGTCCTAAAAAGCAGCGATATAAAATAGCCGCCTGTGTAGAGGTCAAAGTCGTTACATACCTTCGGGGTCGAAAATGTTGCGTAACGCTGGTAACTACTACTGACGTAGTTTACTAACGTTCGGAGGGTGACAATAAGTGATATTTTTTAAAGTACTGTATGAATCATGTAGCCGTGGAATGTTGTGTGACCTTGAGGCAACATGCTTGAACTGCAAGGTGAACACACATGAGCAACATGCTAAAATAACCTCTATTTCCTAGCACATGAACTAAAATATCGTTAAACATTTATTTGGCAAGAATCCTCGTCCAAATTGATAGAAAATGAATAAGTTCAAACGTTCCTTGACAAAAAATTTGTCGTTTCTCATAACATTTGCGATAATTTTATTTATATAGTACAAACAGAATATTTAATTTTCATTTAACGGCATGTGATAACTCCTCCGAGTTAATGTGTTGGGAGACTACCATCGTATCATTGCAAAAAAATTTGACAGCATTTTCCTTCAGTGATATTCACTGACATTACCACCGGGAGCCAAATCTATATTTTCTCGAGTTCCCGAAGGTGTTACTTCATTAGATCCTTCTTCAGGTACCACAAAGTTGGTTCGCCGCTCGAAAAACATACTCTAACTCCCATCAGGCCAAAAACATCATAAAATATTCTCATCAGGCGGTGTTGTCGTTAGTAATATAGCTTTTACCACTGCCACAGTTTGAGTGGCGCCATTAATCGATAAATCGGGTCATTAAGGTAGAGGCGTACGGGGAGGTTCTTTGTTTTGTCAGAGGTTTCTAAATGGCTCTATCGTATGCCAGCCGGCCTACCTGCAACTCTCGTGCCCCCCATTCCTCGTCTACCGAGGCTGATTCCCGCAACAAAGGGGGTACAAGATGTAGGCCTAGTTGTGGGCCCGAGACTCATGGAGCCTTCTCTTAAGTCGGCTTCCCCAGGTTCGCCCCCTAAAATTACAACCCCCAGGGGAGTCGTTTGGAAGAAAAACCGCCCTACACCCGCATCTGCTCGTAACTGCCGATACAGTCCCATGGAAGCACAAGGGCAGAGACATGGAAGGCGAGACGAGATGTCTTCTCCCTTCGTACGCTCACCGCATTACACGGTGATTGCAATGGCTCGGCAGCCTCCTACCTTTATTTAAACTCTGGGCCCTATTCAGACAAAGCACCATTGGTTGGCAAAACCTAGGTTCCGTTGCGTGGCCATGGATCGGTTAGGCGTTAGAGCCGACTAAAGTGAGCGCATGAGGGAATGAGGGAAGATAGTGACAGGACCGAGAAGGACCGTTGCGAAAGGAAACCGGTTCAAGCGGTCAAAAAATGCATGGCGCAACGTCTGCGCTACGTTTTTGACACTGCGCCATGGGGGTACTTTCCGCCTACTAGTCTCTTTTGAAATTATTCTTAGCAGCATGAGTGGCTGAGTAGCTGATTGTTACTTTGGCGTTTGCTAGTTTGAATCCCACTGGTGATATATGCTCTTTGCATATACTCTTTGTATGCTTTATGTGCGGGACGTTCGGACAAAAAAGCGGCAAAAGCGGCTCCCAGTTAAAAGCGGCAAGAGGTTTTAAAGAGTTTAGAAGATTCTTACATAGGCGCTAATGGTTTTGTAAGAACATTGTGTATAGTCTGACAATACCCAGCACAGAGCTCCCTGCATTACAGAGTCGGCTTGTGTCGGTTCCGATTTCTCCTTTTCCTGCTGCACTTTACTTTGTTTCTTCTTCACGAAAAACAGCTGTTATTCTGGGCGCTCTTTGAAATTTCAGAGGTTTGGATGTTCGTATCTTTCTAGTTGTTATAAAATAGCCGCCAGCTTTTCCCTCATGATTGTTATCATTGTTCAGACGAATATCAACGTATTTAATTATACTGAACTGCAGGCACATATGTTTGTCAAAAAAATTGGAAACTTATGAAAATATCCGTCGACGCCTTTGATATGCTGTAGGTGGCCTTTAATTATCAATGATGGTCACAAGTAGCCAATCTCCTGATTAAAGAAGTAGTTTATTTGCGAAACAACTGTCTCTATCAGATCTACTATTGGGAATATAATTGTACGTACGTAAACAACAGTAGCCGCCTGTGCAGGCAGTCGGTACGGTGTTACGCGCCTATCGCGTGTTGCGCTGTTAGACTGTATGTAGTAACTCAGACTGGATGAAGGAATAACAGGATTAAGAGATTGGAGCTTCACTTAAGCTGTTGTATGCTATCTTTATCCATGTGCGATTTCGTTAAAAGCACTCACAATGCCCGAACTGCGGCGACAGCCGACGGAAAAATGTTGCCAGACGAGGGACGGCAGATCAGGACGAAATTCGTGGCGGGCCTGGGAAAGAGGTGAGTGGTATGCGGAAACAGCTGAATGTTTTGCCCCTTAGCGGTTAAGATACTCGGAAGCTCCAAGGGCCTTTGAGGGCGTCCTTCGTTGAAGGGGTGTTTGACCTGTTAAGGATCACTTTAAGGGTCAGGGTGGTCCTTGATCGGTATCGTTCTTTGGACTAACAGCACGGATACGTATTGCGGTGCTGCGACCATGCTGGAATGAAGCGCGATGGAATTCTTTTTCGAAGATTAGCGAAGAGGTCAGAGCGACGCCATAGTCTATTAATAAGCCAGGCTTGGGCATCCACTTCATTCGCTAAAACGTAAATTATAGTTTAGGTACTTGTGCTGATCCCTATACTGTTGACCACTAGAGTTATAGTTCCTCTGCGCAAAATGATAATGTAATACAGTATTATCGATGACATCAAAATAGATCGTGTGCTCTAAGACAGATGAAAATATTGGATAGTATACTACTCTAACCCCGCTTTAAACTGAAGTGAACAATTGCCTATGTATCTGTTCATTTACTTCAATATGAAAAGTATGTACAATGCATTGATATAGTGCATACTACAATTACACACGCCCACGACCTACCTAGACGTATCCACGAAAGAAATCGACGCCTTCAACCTTCCTCCTGTAACTTAGCCACGGATTACTAATTTTTTTACAACACAGAAAACGAACGTCAGCAATACTATACCCTTATCTGTACGCAATAAACGTGATTATGTTGTACATGTTAAGCGTTACCACGTGTAACACGCGTGAATATGTGTACTTTTGGTGTGATCCACTAATGAGAGGTCATTTCTTGCCGCTTCCAGAAGTTCAAAGGAAATTTGTGTTATTTTTTCTACTTAACATTTGTTAGATGGCTAATGACTCTCGCTGCCACTGTGATCCTTTGATGTCATGGCTATAGCAACCAGGAGGGTCGATAAACATTGTTGAAGGCTTCGAAAACATTCTTCACGATTTCTAGTGAGTAATATGGGCCACGTCATCCATTATCGCAACGCGGTGCGCTGGCTATATTAAACAGTTCATAAAATATCCTTAAGACATATAGTAGCGGCGATATCTATATGACCACACAGCTGGAAAAAAGGCTGTTGAAGGTCATGTACGGCAATACTCGCCCCTACGTTGAGCCAATTGCATATATCTTGCGTCAATTTTGTGGCCACTAAAACGTATTCCAGCGTTGATAGATACCTTTCGATCTCAAGTCCGTAAGAGTACTGAATTCGGCGGGGGGATACGCCACGGGTGTTCTCTGAACTAGTGATGCGAAGCTATTTTGAGAAAACCAGTGATCCCTATGACTAGCCTATTTATAGGAAATAAAAGCAATATAATTCTGGTTGACCTTACGTACCCCATCTAATAAAAGCGCAACTTCAATTTCTGATTTTCTGTTCTGCGAGCTGATTTTTGATAAATACTCATCGTGATAGTGCCATAAGAGCGTCATAATCATAACAACAAATGTCTAGGCTCTCCAATATGTTCCCTATATATTACAATTAGTTTACCAGGCACATCCTGGCGTGAGACAGGTCAATACAAAACATGGCTATTTACACGAGATGTTGGAGAAAGGCGCATGGACCGGACCCTGCCTCCAGGGTCGGCTTCGGGCCATGCCAAACGAGAACGCTGTTTTCCCTGTAGTTCTAGCTTTCAGGTCTGTTTTTTGCACCATTGTTATTTTACCTTCCTCTGTCTATTGCGTTAGCTCTCTCTCTCTCGCGTGTTTTCTTTTTTAGTCCATTGCGTTAGCCTTCACTTTCTGTGTCTCTCTCTTACTACCTTCCCTCAAGAAACGACTTCTATGCGGGCGTCGGCGTCGGCCAGAGAGAGCATCCCTATTGAAGCTCTGGATCTATTGGAATCGAAGTGTTGTCACGAAGGGCAAGTTAGCACCACTTCCGCCGTCACTTCCGGAAACGAGCACCTTGGCTTGGTACGCTTCCGTTAGCTCCGGCGTACGCAGAGATAGGCAAGAGACTCCGAGAACTCAATCATCCGACATCGTGCCAACTGACACCAAGCTCCTTATGAATGAAAGCAAAGGTATATCCACCGTCGCCCTGCTCGTATAGACCTTGTGGAGTCCGACAGATAAATGCAGCAAATTAGAAATAATTCGCCCTTATACGTAAACGGGAAGGTGTAATTCAGCAATGTTTTTCTATTTCTAATAATTTTGCATGCGTCATGATTAGTGTAGAAGAGCTATGTTGATTTTTATCATCAATGAGCAAGGCTGGTAGTGGTTCACAACAACAACCTATTAGATACGCTTTACTAGAATATAATAAGCTAGGAGTCTTCTTTGGTTTTAGAATAATGATAACAATAACATTAACACATTGAAAAAATTGCGTAGTGTCAGCTGTACCTTCGTGCACCGTCATCCAATGTCAGTTCTATATGACATTATTGAGCATTCGATTAGAACAAGCCCAACCTATATTTCACTGTGAGTTCTCATCGAGTTAGACAAATCAGCAAAACAGGACCGTCCTATCTGGTTTACAGGGGCACATAGTAATATTCTGTTTTTTCTGAAAAAATTTCAATCAGTCTATTCAGATGCATCCTTAACAATTTCCCGGCAAAGTTCCTTATTTACGATTTTGTCTACTATGTCTACTCACTGTGTCTACTATTTCTAAAGAAATCTCTTGTAGATCCGCATACTGATGTAAACAGACATGGTCGACCTGCTGAAGTGGTTGTTCAAAAAGGCGAACGTCTCAGAGCATAACTTATCCTTATTAAAATAAAGAGTTGCAGGCAATAAAATGATTTCGTTTGGTTAAACAGCGCTACAGGCATGTTTTATAGCCACTCATATGCGCATTGACGAAAATTGCTAGTACCAGAAACTACTCAAATGCACATCCAGTCGGTTGACGAGTGTCAGTAGGTCACGGTTACGAAAATAGAATAAATAAACGACCCTGAAAAAAGCAACAACGTCAACCGGCGAATTTTTCTTAATTTTGCCGCCTTTGCCTCACTTATTTTTCTCGCGCATTTATTGTGTACGTAGAAGGGGTCTTAATTTTTCCTGCGATGCTGACCTCATTAACGGAGCTTAAATCCAATCAAACAAATTACGCAATGCAAACCTGCGGACAACAGCGAACGAATCGACGGATTTGGACGGATGGACGTTCTACGCTGATGCCATTCACCTCAAATGACAATATCGGTTGTATTACTCTGTCTTCAGCGTCACTCCTAACGAATCACAGTTTATATTTGTATGATGATGTCGGATCAAATTATGCATGTTTAGGTTACACTGTTAATCCTCATACAGTGTCTCGCTACGAAATGGTGGGCTTACCAGTAGGGCAACCTAAGTGAGACTGACACTGTTTTTGCTGCCTTTTTGGGGTTTCTTCTCAATAATTTCTCCGCCAGATACACAAAGTCATATTTGTTCATGGATTAGCCAATTATTGCTCAATTTTTGGCGAAAGTATATATGATAGTACGGAGTGTACGCCGTACATGCCGGCTCTGGCCTATTCCGGCAAACAATACTGAATGTATATTAAAAATTTAATTTTGCTTATTTTAAAAGCCTGATTTCTATTTGTCTCATCGCAAAAGGAGGAAAAGCCAAGAGGATATATATATGTATATTTATATTTGTGAGCTATTTTTTTCTGTATGCTTATGATCTGTGTTGTGCCGTCTTACCATGCCAGCTTTTTACAGTGACCAATCGAATGAGCTGCGCTGCTTCATTTTTACGAATTCCAATTTAATTATACCCTCACACTTATCTAATTATACTATATAACTAAACCATTGTATTATACGCTAGCTCTAAATACAGCACTCAAAAATGCTGGTCACGAGCGACCGACGGTTTGCCTGAAACGTTTCTTTTTCTAAAATATTCCCATTTTCCAGCCGCTACACCTGTAGGGGATGCCAGCGGCGATTCCGGCAAAGTTTGCCTTTCAGCTGCTTCTATGCATTTTTATTGCCCCAGTGTCGTTAAGTGAAATTTCACCCTTGTAGCTGCCGGTGTGCGCCCCTTCGCTGTTAAAAATATCGCCCAATTCAATAGAGATCCGAGATGAACATCCATGAGAGAGAAAAGAAACGTTGAATCGTATTGATTCTTCGGCCCTCAACGACCTTCGGACATGTGGCCCTGTCAGTCGAATGTAGCCGAATTGAGTTGAGCTGCAATCGCTTGCTCCAGTGGCCTTGAGAAAAGGTCTATCACATCGACTCAGGCCTTCACAGAAACTTGGCCATTGGACAACAAGCCGGAATGGCTTAGAGATCAAAACAGACCGATTCGTAAGCGGGTAGAGGCCCCAAGTGAGAGAGTTCGTTGAATAAGATATAAAAATAGAAAAAAAAATATATATATATACATATATATATATATATATATATATATATATATATATAGAC
>MNPL01004638.1:0-10862 GCA_002081605.1 Tropilaelaps mercedesae
TATATATATATGTATATATATATATATGTATATATATATATATGTATATATATATATATATATATACATATAAATATACATATTCAACGTGCCTATCTCTTTGCAGCCAGCAGAAGAGCTTTGATTTATATGTTATGCAGTAAACTCTTTATCCCATATGTTCGTCGCAGTCTGCTTCTCGTCATAGCATCGTATGAACATCAACAAAAACCAGTGCACAATTTTCAAGATGCCATTGCTGTTTGTTTTCAGCCGAAAAAGGGACACTAATGCGAATTCAGCCCTTTCATCTCAGTTTATGCATATAACACATACAAAGGACCAAACTATATTTGGCAAAGCTGCGTGTGGCTTCCCAACTCGTACTATTAATGGCTCGCTATGATTACGCTGATAGACATAGCAGTAAAATAATCAATCATAGACCCGACAGGCGAAACGAATATCTGGGCGCTATGTTAAGAAACATATGAAATAGTGTGCCCTTGCTGTAAGAAGGTGGAGTTCCCGTAGATTTAATCTGTCTTCTACTGGCCATAAAAACAATAACGCCTACGATACAATCAATTCTATATACATAATAACCTTTAGTATATCCCTAAGAGGTAGAAAGAAAACATAACCAGGCTCATTACATGGATGATGTGGAAGTTGTCCACATATATTTTCAACACATAAATATTTTTTAAAAATATCAACAAGTATTTCGTATCTATAAATAATACAATAGTTGACACAAATAAAACTCTCTTTGCAACCAGATAAACTTGAATAATGCACTAACAGTTGATCATAGCCCAAAAAAAAACTTATTCATTAGAACGTACCCTTGGTGAAGGGGGTAAATCACCCTCTAGTGTTTTCACGTGGAGATCAGGGGTCTGTCTTCCTACTCCAGCGCCATTGAATGCTTTTACCACAACGCTAGAAACACAGTGTACAGCATATGTGAGGGATTATTCCATAAAGATCCATAGGATCATACATCTTTGACCAAAGGTACTTATATTTGTTTTATTATTATATGCAGATATTCAAGGCAAACTTCGTCATCCTAAACGAAGAGAACACATATCTCTAATCGAATACCCTAAAGTGAAATATATTCAGCTTTACTACAAACTTCAGTAATATGCACGCAAGTTTTCAACCTGTTTCAAATAGTTTACATAACATGTAAAATCTACTTACAAGGTTTCGTGTAAAAACAGTTCTCTAAAGATGAGGTAATTTTTTATAACATAGTTTGACGGCCCAAGATTCAGTTCTATGGCCTCCATATACACAGTGACATGGAGTACCTGTATTCCGTAGCTTTTTGGAGTCCAGTGAGAAAGAACTCGTTTGTAGAATTTTCTTTATACTCTGCGGTCTTGAACGAGTGGGGTTGCCCCTGCCCACTGGGTTTATATCCAATGTAGTAACCTTTCAATTGGCCGTTCCATTCATCCCGAGGAGGTGGCTTCCAAGATACACGAATTGTGTGGGGACCCTTTGCCTCAACATGAAAGTCCGTTGGAACTTCGCTCGGTTCTACAATATGTAATTTAAACAGGCAACAATATAAGAAGGTAGTCTACTTCAGCTACTTGACGCATCGGTCAACAAGTTTCGTCTGATTCATATATGACGTATGATGATAATGAACGACTGAATTTAGAGTTGCTAATATGCTTTTCTGCGTTATTTAAGCTCACCTTCCTCTCCAGTGGTAAATGTAACGGTGGAGGAGAGTTGGCTACTGCCTACAGCATTGTCGGCCACCACGGCTACCTGATACGCGATCCCCGGCCGAAGGTCTGAAAGAAGCACCGAAGTTTGTGTGCCTACAACTTCCAACTCTTCGAGCCGGTGTGATTGCGCTACCCGCCAGTATTGGACCGTATAACGCGTAATGGGCGAATTCCCGGCGTATGGGGCCGTCCAACTGATCGACGCCGAACGGCTCCACGTCTCCGAGACTTTAACATCGCGTGGCGGCTGGGGAACTTCTGTATGGTCAGTACAAAGGTTTTATGTAAAAATAAAGTTTTTTGCAGTAAAGCAAGGCAAACAGGTATATTCTACAGATTTGTCAAATCATTATTAGCATTTCCAAGTTCTGCAAATAATGTTAAGGTTAATGAGCAAAACGTTCTAATTAGCTCGTCCGATTATGTTCTTGTTAAAGGAAGAACTTAAGTTCAATAATAGATCCTAGATACAACTTTTAGCGTAAATGCTTAATTTTGTGGTTTTTATTTCAAATTTTAAAATAATTACGACGCCAATAATCTTAAATATAAAGAAAAAAGTGAAGTATTATTATGATTCAAATCATAAGCATGAGCACAAACCAATAATGAGTAGTTTGACGCTGCGGTCATCGGTTCCGTGTTCATTTTGAGCGAGACAGGTGTATATCGCACCGTCGGTGCGTTCTGTTGTCGTGATAAAAAGCTCTGAGCGAATGCTTTGCTCGGCGAACGTTTCATAAATTTCATACCTGTTAGAAAATATCATCGTATTAATACGATAATTTCAATGGTGATAAAATCATAGCAAAGATAACTTCATTGGCAAACGTTTTGTTTGCTGCGATGCAAAATATCGTGTAGAGTCTTTACAAGCTATCGGTGATAAGTCGCGTTCTAATTAAAAGTTTGCCATACTTTTACAACAGGATTTTTTTACCTGTTACTATTCCTTAATCTATTTGATCACTAACTTAAAGATATTACTAGGATTACCGAAACCAGAAATTAAATAAGATGTTGGCTACCGTTTAATTTTGCTGACAAAGACCAATTGGAATCACATCGTCTGCTGCCGGTGATGTTTATGGTTGTTGCGAGGGCTACCCGTCCTTTCCGAGAGCACACTTTCCACTGGAGTGGTCGTCGGTATCATTGTCGATATATTTAAGTTTTTGTATATCTACTTCTGTATTCCCTCATGGACTGAAGAAAAGGGGGTCAATGCTCTCCTGGCATTCAATGAAGTGTGTATTTACTGACAGTATCTAACAGTACATATGCTATAGCAATCCGAAGTAGAAGCCTTCCTTCTTCTGGGGTTATCTCCGTTCTGCGCTCCTTTTGTCGAGCGTTAGTATCAAAGGGGGAAGGACTTCGAGGAAAAACTGGGAAACATTAAAGGGAACATCGCAAAAGACCAAACTATAGAGCAGGCGAAACAGCGAGCCAACAAACGTGACCAATCTACGCAGGAGTTCTGCTTATGCGAACGAGGAGCGAATATCGTGCTATTTGACTGAGCCACGTTGACAAACTAATTGGTAGCGTTTTGCACTCGGCGTCTTATCAATGCAATTTTTTTGCAGAATTACATCCAGTTTAACAGCCCCAATTAGTTTCCTAAACACCTAATATTAAGAATAAAATGACGAACATTATAACAACAACTATATATTTAATGTACGTTCTGCTAAGGCTTAGACTCACCTGTTATTGGGTTTCTTGTCTATGATGCGGTTTCCTTTGGACCACTTGATATGCAAGGGGGTGTCACCCTGAGCCTCGCATGTTAACTTTACGTTTTCGCCGCGTCGAGCACTAACCACCGTATGCTTCTCCTCGAATTTGGGTGGTACTTTAAATTGAACATTCAAGTTAGAACAGTAAATGATCGTAACCCCTCAAGCAATGCCAGCTTCGTCACTTGTAAAATACAACCTTAAATATAAGGTTGGCGTAGTGGAATGTTCAAAACATTTTCAATTTATCGCCTTAGTTTGATCAGAACAATTAATGCAAGGAAAATTAATGAACACGAAGTAGTAAAAACCAAACGAGCGGTAGTCCCTTAATGTACGAAAAGCAAAACGAATAAGAAAATAAGCTAAGTTAGCTTAGGAAGTACCTAACCGCCAGGAAAATTTTACCACTACCGATAGATGGCACCACATGTACGCCGCCCGTATGTTTCATACATCGTACATTGACATATTTTAAACTAGAATAAAAACACGAAGATTGCGACTATTTTATTGCTGCTTTACTGCTTAATGCCTATTGTGCAATTATGTTCAGCTAGGACAAAATAAATATAATATTCCGTAAGCAACTAATTTCGCCATCGGGTGAAGGAGAAGCCAAACTGGTTGGTGATCTTGTCATCATTATCTGAAAATGAGCCAAATTTATCTTTTTAGAAGTAGCGTCAAGCATCCACGTGCGGTTGATCTAGCTATTAATCTAACTTCTACGGAAGGGTTACAGCGCAAAAGACTTGGCGTACAGAACTCAAAAACTTGCATAATCTGTTCTTAAAGAAAAATAATATTGTTTAGTATATCAAATGACCTTTATGCATCACACCAAAAATACGTGAATAAGTAATATAATACAATATAATGAATGTTCAAATATTTTAAGCCATGTATCTTTTTAATCGTTCACGATATACGATGGTACCTAACAATCATTTATGTTTAATCAAAGGAGTCCGCGTTATACTGATATATAAAATACTGCAATTGTCAATTTCTAATAGAGTATCGGTAATAAGTATCTCCTGGATTATTAAGCTTTTAGATATTTGATAACGCTCCATCTTTTATATATTTTTACGCACTTTTTAGATTACAAAGACTTCTCTGATCTTGCCTTGAATCTATATTAGTCCTAAGAGAAATTTTATGGATATTCCAATGAAGCAACGTTTTCCAGTCTTCCACTACAACAATAGGTTTTCTAAAAGTGTTAATAATACTTACTTTATTCACTCGAATGTCAAGTACAAATTGTTTAATAGTTAGTCTCACAAGGGAGCCAACATGCCATCTATGACGACTGTTAACGCGTAAATAGCCTGGGCATAATTTGCTGGTGTACCGATAGCAGAAGTAAATTACCTTATACGGCAAAGAATTATTGATTTTTTCGATTCTTAAGCAGTGAATTTATTTCATTTTTTGTGCCTGCCTGTATTGTTACTCGATTAAACTATGGATGTCTACATTATGACGTCACTAAATTGCTTCAAGCAGGACTGTTCAGATTTCAGGGTCTTTTATTCACTTGATGTAAAGCATTTTTATTCAATTGAATCGATATTCAAAAAAGAAACATTCGGTGCAAGGAGTCGTACAACTAGATTGTGTAATACGTCGCGAAGACGGCATAGTCGAATTGTCAGACAAAAAAACAACCAATACAACTGGCTATATATTTTACATTATGCTGTCATCAATACACTTTACACATGCTCTCATATTAACTACGGTATTTTCATATAATCTTTCCGCACAGCAGACCCACATAGAAATTGCCTTTTGATAATGTGTGAACAGTATGAAATAATGTTTACAGTTGATTTATATTCGCATATTCAGTAATCAGCTGAGCTAACAGAAACTTTCTATCCTATGTCAGCTAATCTATTCTTTTTAGAAAAAGCAACCGTGTAACATATGTATATTTCATGTAATTAATGTGACAAGCCTTAAATATGAGAAGAAATAACACAGTGAATGTAGCTACCTTACCTTCTCATTAGTTAAATAGTTGGGTAGGATGGGCGGATAGGATCCCAATGTACTGCATCAAATCAAAATTCTGCAATATAAAGTTAAATGTTAGAATTCACATTAAGTATACATAGTTATGAAACATATGTACTGCAAATTGACATTTACGCGAAATTTGAATAAGTTGAAAATATGCCTACCTTATGAGAAGATATAGAAGCGCGGTGATTTAAAGCACGGAAAACCCGTTAGTGAGCGTCAATTATACATTAGAAACAGTTAAAAGAGCGTTAAAGATTTCGAACGTTTTTACTAGCGGTAACTCATAGAGGACCTAATTGTGTAATATTGGCATATTTATGGCGTTTAAAAGGATAGCAAGTGCGAAAAGAAGGATAGTTATTATAGTAAAACATGAGAATTCGAGACTTATTAGTTGAAACTCATATCCAAACCTCAATTATAATGTTTCAGTCATATTTTTTGATAGTATTGCATGTTTCCTTCTGATTTGAGACTCCAAACGTTGCAAGAAGAATTTTACAGACGTTTTTGCACCGTTTTATTCTTTTAGCCCATATAGCAGGTTTCATCATTATAATTTACAGTGCGTAGCTTGAGTCTTATTCACTACGGTATACTGTCATCAATGCAGCCAGAATACCTTTTTACACAGTCATTAATCATAGTTAATGTATCTTTAGCATGGAGTGTTTAATGTTGGTTCGATTGTTAGATTCAAATGTAGAAACTAACACTTACCATGTAATTCGGTTAAAAAATACCTAAGCAATGTGTCCAAAACATACAACTAATCATTAGGAAAAATAGATCTTCGTAATGAATAAATAAATAAATGTGACCTCATACAGTACAAAACATGGTTCTAAATCCGGCAACTACGATATGTACGTAACACGGTATGGTATGACATGATATGGCCACGATACGCGTGAATGCCAACGATCAGTCTTGTCTTACAGGGTATAGCAATGCTGACAGAATATACAATAATGCCGTGTCCATTGGAAGCTGTGCATTTGTATTCCCCTGGGGAGCTTTCAGAAGACAGAGATAATGTACTGCTTTGTTGAATTATGCCTGCAATGAATTAATAAAAATATTAATTTTTTTGTGTGACCCTGAAAGCCTAAATTGAGTATCTCAGTAACCAGTAGCTCGATTTGCAATAAATAATGTAGCCCAGATTTGAATAAGCGGTGAAGTGAACGAAAGCGAAGTATATAAAGGATGTACTTTTTGTCACGTCAAACGGACCGGACATATATCATGCGACGTCAACTGATCATTTGTTCTTTTCATGGTTAGAGCTACTAAATATAACGCAAACATACGTTGTAGACGTACCATGCTTCGTGATATGCAATTCATATTTCCAGTTTCAGGTAACCCGGTATTTATGCAGTTCTACATAAAAATATTAGGTAGATACATTATTATCTTGAAAACAAAAACTCACCTTTGCTAGTTGTCCAGCTAACATCTGGTTTCGGATATCCATCAGCTTCGCACACAAGCTTTTGAGAATTCCGCGGAGAAATGACAACCCTTGGAGGAGGTATTTTTATCCACTGTGGGCTGGAGACGACAGTGAGGAATGCACTAAAGCTACTAGAACCCTTCGAGTTGCGTGCCGCGCACGTGTAGTTTCCAGAATGACTGGGCTGAACATTAGCAATTGTTAGGAGCACGGCGTTGTCTATTTCTGTCACCCTGATTCCTTCCCATATGAAATGACTGGTAACATTATCCGAATTGTGCACTCCATTGCGACGCAGCACATTGTGGTCCTTGTACCATAACAGTTCACTATTTTGAGTGGCGGCACATAGTTGTCTTAATTGACTACCAATACTAAGCGCAGGGGGGAATATAAAGGGATGCACTTTAAGCTGAGCTTCAGAAATACTTTTTTTTGATATTCCGCATTTAGTACAGTTTACAATGAGTAACACTACACATAGTTGATCAATGAAACACTTTATACGTATTTTTAACTGAACCATTTTATAAATTGTTTGTATAGATCAACTACAGAGTCAATTAACACAACGACGAAAACAAACGTGGGAGAGCATAACACATTTTCAAACAACTTAGGAGCCTCCTTTGGAGCACTGGTGGCGCCACTCGTCGGCGTCATGAGTGTCGCACCGATTTGTGGCGCCATTTTTAGCCTGATAGGTTTTTTAACCAGTTCTATTAATTTTGAAAAATTGCCAAAAAAGAGCGACTTTATATAAAGCCGCCCTTTCTGGCAATTTCTCAAGTTTGCTGAGAGGAAGAAAGAGCCTCAGCGTACATGGAATCAGATTATAGCCTAGTCTCGGTAGGCTATCTGAGTAAAAGTCGACAGCAGAAGTTTTCACACCCCGATAAGGCGTATCTTTTAATTCTGTTTTTTCGAGTCCCGCAAATTGAGGTGAATTTAATCTTGGCTAAACAGGTATTCCTGCTTTGAGAAGTAAGCGGTTATGACTAAACAGTTGCGAATCAAAGTGAATATATATTATTATGACTGCAATTGTTTTGTTATTGCAATTGTAGGTATGCGCAATACTGATCGGAAAAGCTACCCACACAACTAAAGAAAATACATTTTTACCCATTTGTGAACAGCACAAAGGTAGAGATGATTATGATTTAGAACGTTGCTCGAAAGAATTTTACATATATAGGGATAATGGGCATGATATGTGCGACCTGGGTCATTCGGGTTATACGCATCATTCGTTCAGGCTTATCATACATAACAGAGCAAATCGCTCAATTGTCCAGTTAGAAATTTAATTATCGAGTTTGTCTTCACCGCCATAGTGGAACTAAAAGTATGTTGTGCCCGTGGTGGCACTTTAATGAGAGGCGTTAGTATCTCAAAACAATTCTTTGCAACCATAAAGATTTTGTGAACAACTAACTCATATGCTTAAGTCCGTTTTTCCTATTAGAGTTGTATCTTCCAAGACAGGTTTTGTGTAAGCGTGAGTTTGCGAAATGTTGGGTGCGTTTTGCCCATTCTTTTCTTATCTAGTAAAATCACACTATTTTCTCAGCAATCTCCTTCCGAATTTTTGCGTGTTATACCGCAATTCATTACTTATAACACAGCACTTGTGGTATGCAAAAATAAAAAGCACCAACAGTTCACCCTGGGGCGAAATTTCTCTTTCAAAGCATTATACCTATTTAACTGGAATATGATTGCACAATTAATGAATCTCAATTTCACTATCGGTTGTATGAATCTAAAGTAAGATAATTGGCATAAGAATAAATTTCAAAATAAAGATTTAATATGACCCTCACAACTTCATACGCAGAGTATTATAGTCAAACCTGCGTTTATTTCTGACTTTAGCCCTGATCTTGAGCGATTCAAGTTCGGGTCCGTCAATAGCATACATTCCATATCTCTGTATGTTCAATTGTGGCTCTGATGTAACGAATTTTCATTGGCCGGAATTTACGTGGCCAACTGTAATTTTGGCGATCCGATAAGAGTTGTGCTTTAAGAAATTTCGCATGCGTAAACCTTTGCGGTAGTTTCACAAATAAGCAATTAAAAGCTTTCCTGTAACAGACCTCTTATGGCAACGATATTAAGGCAAGCAAAGATAAATAGAGACAAAAGCATCATAAAACAGTGTCATATGTTAAATGATTTAATAAGTACATTGAAAGGTAGAGTTATTAATCTTAAGCGTGTAAAAATATTTCTCCATGTAGATGGAGCGAACACTGACAGGTCAACACTGAAACTAGCCGAGCTTCTACAACCACGCGCAGTATACGTGTAATTGTCAAAGCGCTCCGGCGGTATATTCTTCAAGCAAAGAATTAGAAGTCCATCAAGTGACTTAATCCTTATACCGTTGGTACCACACTGTAGAAGGGCCCATCCGTAAACCATTTCAGGGTGCTGCTTTCACTTGAAAAACAGGTTACTCTTATAGCGTCGCCCATGTCATTTTTCTCCAGAAATGTAAACGGGGTTATAAAAGGAGTTTCTGCGAGTTCATTTCGTCGTGTTACAGCATTAAGTTGAATAACAGCGCGTAATCTCAGATAGAGCGTAGGCAAAAATTGCGCTTTGTTTCATTCTAGAAGGTACCTGCTCAACATTGGGAAAGTGCAAATGGAGATAATAAATTTTCTTAACATAATGAATCCACTTTTCGGTGCAAAACAATTATTGTGATGATCGCGAACTCTGCTCTCTATGTGTAAACTATGTGAAAGAAAATGTTTAACGATGAAATACGCACATAATTACAATTCCCAGAAGATTACGTTCTCAAATGCAGGCAGTAATTACTTTTGCATTAAAAAATCTTCAATATGACGGAATCGATACATTCTCGAGTATGAGTTGAGCAAGAAGCTTAAGAATACACGGTTATTTTGAATAACCATTCTTAACAAAAGACAGAACACATTTTGGATCTGCAGCCTCGGAATATGTTCAGTTGTGTAAGGGATTGGCTGTAATTTTGGAAAAGGAAAATTTAAGTTAACACTTAAAATTATTCGTTTTAATTGCGAAACGCTTGGGTCAAACTAAATGAATGTAATTCTGCAGTGAGTTATTTAAGCATACCAAACGCTGTTTCGAACTCATAGGCGTTTGATTAGGTGAGTTTCTAAATATATTTCAATGCTTTTAAGCACATTCTGGCACGTTCACCAAATATCGCTAAAAAGCTATATTTCTGAATAGTCTTTGCTGTAACTTAAATTTATCTAGCGTGAATGATCGTTTAAGTGTCGGTTAGGTTAATGTGGCATTCCTATACATCCGCAGTTTGTTTTGCGTTTTGCTATTATGAATCACTGCAACGTTTTAGCCGACTTAGCAGAATTAGTGTCGAAGCTTACGCGGTGTAATACATGCGGCTCAGTTAATAAACAAATATTATATCGTATTGTAAGGACCCCAAGGATGACGAACAGGTTTTTTATTGCCATTGGTTCCGCTTGTGACGATTACAAACAAGGTAATGATCATGCTAAATTCCTTTTTGTGTGTATAAGTAAATAGTATTAAATAATCTTATTCGAACAAATAATTATTTAGTTCTATCCTGTCAAAATGATTAAAAACATCTTTTTACTAAAGGCAAAAGTAGAACAGAAGCAACAAAAATAAAATCGTCTAAAAATGTCTGCTACTATTGTAAAAAAGCTTCCAACACCGTTCTCCTCAGAAATTCCAAAAGGTCTAATGAAAGAAATGTCTGAAAAGCCTGTTTATTATAGATACTGTAGAAGCTAATATTCATGTCAGGCCGAATCATTCCATGTTCATTAGCTGCGTCGAGCTCGGTGGCTTGGTGCATTCGTATGCGCTTTGCGACTGGAGGAGACACGTAGG
>MNPL01004639.1:2098-16494 GCA_002081605.1 Tropilaelaps mercedesae
GAAATTCGGTTGTAGTGTCGTTTCCAATCAAGAACTACGCGGATCGACTATCGAATATAGAAACACGGAAGAAACGCTGGAGAATCATTTCTAGGTGACTCAGCGCTTTATTGCGATAGTTTTCAAACGTGTAGGGTATACAGCTCAGATGCGTTAGCCTTCGTTAAAAATGTTGACTTTTTTACATTGCTATACGATGAATCAGTCATTTTAAAGCTATACATAATTATCGTTGTCTATTAGTGTCCGCCCTACTGAGTTTTTTTTATAGTTCGAGTTTTTATACTGCTGTTATTAATAAACTGCGCACCCTGCTTCGCGGCAGGGTATTCTCCCGGGCCAATGAGAGACTCGCTCCGAGGAAGTGTCTACACCGCTAAAACTAACGTCGCAATTATCGTCACTTTTTGGTACCGATCTAATTAACGGAAGAAGGAAAGATAACGAATAGGTACGGAAGAGGGCAAGTCCGTGCGGACAGTTGGTATTTCAATCGATTTCGTTTTGTTTTGCGTGCAATTCAGTACGTAAGATCATTCGCGACGTCATTTTCACATCCATGTTGAACGTGCTTTATTCGCTCGCCTGACAGATTCCTTAATCATTGCAGGCTTCCAGGATTTTTCTCTTCTGCCCATCGAAAACACGGGCCTTCTTCGCCTTCATGTGGACTCGGCAAATGCAATAATTGTAAGCTTCTGCCCCCGCCACCTCCGGTAGCCCCCTATAATGTCCAGATCTATTATACTCGACAGAAAGGTCAGATAGAAAAATGAAGAAGTTAATGGGGGTCCTTAACCCGAAACACCGTTATAGCAGCGACTTTCCGTATAACCGAAACGGACTTGATAGTAGGCTTGGTAACAAATGAATGATTTTTTCCGTTGGTCAAGCAAGCTACCGCTGTATCATGTATATTTCATATCTACATCAGATGAGTAGCCTGGAAAGAAAAGGGAAGAACTCACAAGTTAGGAGCTCGACGAAAGTGGCATACTCGACCTGCGTAAGGACCCCTCTCTGTAAGGCATGGCCAAGGAATAACGAACGTATCGACAAAGCACTGGCTACCCGATGCTGTTCCTTTCCCCCAGCGGAACCTTCCTTTAGACTCGCTACCCTTCAATGTGTTTTCCTCAAACGTATTCGTCCCGTGTGTATCGACATCTAGCACTACACCACGCTCGACAATCCTCGCCCCACCGGCCAAGCAGGGTTAGGCTCTCTCCAGCGAACACCCGGCCTGGGTGGAATCACCCATTAGGTGTTCGCAGGAGGCGTCCTGTAAGCAGTCATCGTTGGCGAAGGGTCGTTTCTCTCTATCTCTCCCTTTTGTCGTTGGCGTCTTGGCTATGCCGGGTGCCGTTATTCTTATTGGTGGCTGCGATAGCGGTTTGTTGCGGCAGTTGTATCCGTGGGACCGCTAACGACCAAGCTAATGGCCACGGACGCCAAACCTGAAGGCGAAGCGCTCTCTCTCTTTATTGCGCCAGCGGGGTCAAGACAGTTGCAGCTTCCCTAATAATTACTAGGCTTCCGCGTTCCTGCCTTCTCCAGCTTCTCTGCGGCCCCCCGTCCAAGCACGGAACCCCCTTACCGAGGGGATGTTCTTTGCTTCCTTTCCCAAGTCCGCGTTGAGGATTTTGGCGCATATGTACAACTCCACCGATCCCTGTGCATAGGCGGCGTGCAAATCGACATGGGTTTGGGCTAAGTATAACTCTGACGGTGCTCACCGTGGGGGCACCGAGAGGCAGATATCAACAGGAATGTGTCCCCTTATTGAAGCCGGAGCGTTCGTCCTTTGAGCACGGAAACACTGAGCTTCTGCTTCGAATCTGCTGTGCGTCACGGTCAAATATTTCCTTCGTTTTTGGAGGAACCTAACCTAACCTTTGAAAATATGTCACTTGCTTGAATTCTGAGTGCCTTCCTTCCCTTCTCCCGCACTGAGATGTCGCGCTCGCATCGAAAAAGCATGCTATCTGTGTCACGTAGAGAAGGAATGGTTAGGTAAACAAAAATCCGACATCTCAAAGGAGGGAAGGCAAGCACTGCGCGTTCTTTTCTACGGTTTTTACTCACTGATGGAATGCTCACCCGTCTAGCGGACTCCTTCCGTCTAGCGGACCGCGAACGGCTTCTCTTCTGGAAGGAACGAGACATACACTAATTTCGCAGCGTGTGTCAATTTAGGCCTGCATTGGACTCGTTTTCCTTCGCCTCGTTCCCTTTGGCAAACGACCACTGCCGAAATCAGCCCAGCAGGGCAGTAGGCCTTCACCTACACTCACCTACTACACCATGCGAACGAGATTGAGTGGCAGCTCTGGAAACCGGATTCTACTCACTAGAATCCCACCGAAACGAAGAGGCAAAGAAAATAAAAGCAAGATCGTGTGAACGTCTGTGACGGCAAACCCATACAGCCAGTACTTCTGAAAGTACTCCCTGAAAGCTATCCCAGTGAGATGGCGAACGAAGGCGAAAAACACGACCGACCAGAAGTAGTCCAGACTTGGCCGCGCCAGGAATCCGCAATTTCTCTCCGGGGAAAAATTCAGCCGGCCCAGCCAGACTGTACGCAGGTCTTCCCATTCCACCGCAGCCACATTGCAGAACAGACAGCAGCCCTCTAGACCTCCAACCGCTCGGCGTGTATACACGCAATCCCTTTCGTCTCCCCATGAAACCGTCGTCTTCTGGGATGCCAGCCCCGGGGCTCGCGGCAAGCAGACGAACGAGAGGAGGAAATACTCTAGAATACCAGAAATTACAACCCGGCTGAACCCCGCCGAATTGACTCGCCGTCGGCTGGCCGGTCTCTGGGCGAGAATGGGAAAGGCTAGAATCTCCTAGAAACCCTGGGGTTGCAGCTGAATTATCGTTAGTCGAGTTAAAGATCTTCATTAAACCCCTGAGCCGGTTCGTACCCCGGCGGCAGGAACCCACCGCTGATGCGCGGGATTATGAGCAACCAAGGTCGGACAAGGTCAGATGTCGAGATTAAACATGTGCTTGAAGCGAAAAATGTAGAAGTTGCTCAACTATTTACGTACGACCGAAACGCATGCTGTTTGCCCAATGCATTCTCTTAACAAATCCCTACAATAACATTAATAAAATTGTTTCTAACACCTCTACCACCATCATTGTATGTAGGTATCGCTTTCCCTAGTATATGGCGTTACCTCAGCCGCCACACGCTTCTATATAGGATCTGTTTCCTCTACAGAGTCGGCCCATTCGATAAACGGCCATCGATAAACGACTAGCGACAGGCCGACGTAGTCGGGAACAGAGCGCTTTTGCACAAGCTTTTGCTCAATCACGTACTACATAAAAATCTCAGAGAGTCTGGCGTACACACCCCCGCCGGACTCCCGAAGGTGCTTCACCATTCGTTGTCTGTTCAACTGCAGAAATCTGCTCTGCTGTCGTCACCCTATTGCCGATCTTCTCATCCCATGTTAGCGGAGACAAGAGAAGATAAGCAGAACCTAGCCAGAGGGTGGAAACTCCGGAATGCCTTCCAGCCGGTCGCGCGGAAAAGCATGGGCGTTAGAACGTCGACTTGCGGAGACGTTTCGGTCAGAACGCAACTGGATGAGATCAAAGGAACAGGCGGAAAGATTCTGAAGGCCAGTCGCACTGGAGAGGAGTCGGAAAACCGGATAAGATGGGGGACCTATAGGGGAATCTTGAGGACTCCTCAACGTTTTTCGGAGTACTTTCATGCCTCATGAGTGCTTTCTTCCGACAAGCGACTGGTACAGAGGGATAGCGAGTAGATAGAGCGAGCGAAGGATAGAGAAATAGGAGGATAGAGGGCTGAGGAGTAAAAGCTGACAATGTTAAAGGAAGAACGGAGTAACCACAAGGACCCGACCTCGAGCTTTCACCTCGGCTCCGAGATCCGACCAACTAACTACCAATTCCGCGATCTCGTCTTCGGATGTGTTTCTCCGTAGTTCCGTCTGTCAAAGCGTGTGTGTGTGTGTGTGTGTGTCTGACAGTGCGCGCATTCAGCGGTAAGCAATTTAACTCATTTCTAGTCGACTTCTTTGCGGCTTCTGCCGCTCGTGTGTCGAAGCAGCCCGAGTAGGCAGCAGCAGAGATCAGACGGAGGGCGAAGGCAGTGGTGTTGGAGCCGACGGTAGTACGTCAAGGATCGCCGTAGCAATGGCGGCTTACACAAGGGCGTACTTCAAAATCCAGAAGCTTGCAAGACAGACAGAAGGGGAAAAGAGGAATGGTAGGGGGAATACTTCCTAGCTGCGCTGTGGTCGTTGGCGAACATCCTCGTCCTTTGGTTTCGGATATGTAATGAGGTTATGGGTAGGTGGTTGGGGTGCAGCGGTTGGCTGAGCGCGACGCTGAACTGGATAGGCGAGGGAGTACGAGGCTTAGAGAGTTGAGTACGAGCGAGAGAAAGCAGAGTACGAGGGAAAGCAGAGAAATTGCCAGCAAGAAGGAATTTCAACTATTTGGAAGAAAATATCTCCTGGAAAAGGGATCTACTAGCAGACGACTCCACAGACTCTCGGCGTAGTGGTAGTTGTAATGATAACGCTGATCTTTATTGAGCTGAGAATCGTGGGCGATAAGGAATAAGTGTATGTAGACTGAAAATGAAAGAAGTGCAGAAAATCGCCACCTCGTAATTTCTGTGCTGTCGTGCAAGTGGAGGGAATCTATCCAGAATTTCAAATAGAAGCATAGATGAAGCACTTAGATAAGCGGATGCGAACTCTCATTGACCTGCGAATTCTCGTTGACGATTTTTGGCAGTCGTAGAAGAGCGTTTTACTCTAAGTTAAACGTACTCTTCTAAATTCAGGTTGGAACGCGCGACTGCTACAACCATGAAAGATATGGAATAACTAAGTGGTTGTTTCGCCGGCTTTTCGTCGAGACACGCTTGCGTTAATGATTTTCCTACAAGTCTTGCTTCAATAACATGCAGACACATATCCTCATAGAATTTCGTCATTGTCGAGCATCTATGTGATCCCTTCACCGCCTGGCGTTACGACGGATAGACGTGATACTGATTTATTTGTTAAAACTCACCTACATTAGCCGGCACACAAAGACTGCTGCCTTTATTTGTCATTTTTCGAAGCCAATAATGTCCAGTCGAACTCTTATCTTCCGCGTTTTCGACAAGACTATGACTTCCACTCAGTGTCGTAAATGAATACGTCAACATTTTCCCTCGCTTCCAAATAAATTTGACATCGCCTTACTTGGTGGCCCTACCTAGGTATCTCCCCGAGGTAAATACAATTGTCCAATTAGGAGATAGGGACAAATTTCGCTCACTCTTTCTGTAATCAACGACCGGAGGATGTTCACTCACAGGCTTTCGTTTCAACCGCATTGATGTTCCACCGTGAAAAGTATTCACCCGCCCTCCTGACCGCGCTGCTAACACAGCAGAAAAAGAAGCATTTCAAATGCATGGCTTCGTTTGTAGAGCCCCGTCGACGTCAGCGGAACCTGGCCCGGTACTTCGATTCTGCGGGGGTGACCGGAGCATGCAGCTAGAACTTCGACCCCATTTTAGTCCGTTTGTCAAAATAGGCGTGAAATTTCAAGTACCTTGGTGATGCTGAGCAGCGTAGAGGAGTTTGGAGAAAGCATATGGCCTTTCACTCCTCAGACATTTCTGAGTGCCTCGTAGATCCTCCCGGTGAGTTGTAGTGGAAGAGGGCTGGTTTAATGTCATCTTGAGTGAAGAGATCAAAATTCGGGTGGGATTTCCTTGAAGGAAGGTGGTATTCGCCTGCGTATAAAGGGTTAAAAAAAAGCAGCTTAATTTTTCAAGCACTCATAAAATCGCCGTGACTGTGTGGCTGAGATCCGCTTGCTTTTCTCGCATTGGAAAGCTGCCGTTCAAAAATTTGTATGGAATATAATTGGTGTTTTTTGTTTTTTCTTCAGGATTGGGTTAATTTTCTAAATAATCTAGTAAATAGCTAGAAACAGGTGTACGTGAGACATTTCACCCCGGGTTATTGCTTTGAGGACATACAAATGCTCGTTTACATGTGGTCAAGATATCTCTGTGCATGTAGTTAACGAAATGTCGTCAGAATCACCAAAAAAAAGCTGTTTTACTAGACATATGATGTTTCCGATGATGTTTCCGTATCGTACGCATTCTCAGTTGTGTGCGTGTTATGTTGAAACGAATCCAAATGAAATGTTTTCTACACATATCCAACAGAATTACTTGAAACATATTAAATAATTATAATCAACACCAGTTACGCTTCACACAAAATTCTAGCACGGCAGTTGGCAAATATCAGTGAAGATTAAGTTATTATGTCGAGTACTATGTCGAATTTGCACTTTCTGTCACGGAAGTTGACTGGTCGAGATGTACGAATTATAATGTATGGCGTAGAGTCAAAATACTTCAAGCAACGTCCATAAATTAATGGATCAACGAGTTTTAATCGATTTCAGGTTAATGCTGCACGTGTCGCGCGAAATAAGCCAAGGTATCTCCATGGCGCACCATTTATGTTATTTATTATTATTACTACATGGTCCACTATTTATGGGCACTTTTCCTACCTAGCATTCACCTTTTGCCAGGTCAAAAATTTCAAAATGGTCCCTCTTATCTTGGCCCCATTCGATTGCTATTAATGGAATCATTTCGACCCGGCACATGCTCGTAGAAGCCTTCATGCAATGCCGCAGTCGCCCCTCAAGTCTTTCTTCGGCACACTCCTCAGTGCAGAAGATTTTCTGCCCACCTCATGCGCCAGAATGCCGTGAGTCCAAAGAGTCCAAATGATTCATTTGCTATACCTAACAAACTATTCCACAAGCCAGCTCTAGGCAGACTGTCCTTATATGTCTGCTAGCCATTCGATTAATCGCTCGTTAGCCCCACATTATCGTTTCTTCGCAAAAACTTCGCAAGCTAGACACGCAATAACACCTGAATGAATCGTACAAACCTCTCCGTCGATCGATGAGGACGCTGTTCAGCAATCGTCATAGCCATATTCGTTCGTTCTCAGCGCATTCGCACAGGCAAACCATCGTGTTCCTCGAAAATTTACCACCACGAAAGATGATACGCGGACATGTCCAACGTTGTTACGCTCGCACGCCACGACCGAGACGCTGCGATAATCTAACCAAGCACGAGAAAAAAGGTGAATGTCGCTGAGTTTTTCCATTGGCCCACTTAACACAGGCAAGCGGCAAGGCTCAGCTGTGCCTGCTCCGAGGTCCCGACTCCGGCGCCCCTCGAACTTCATCAGACCGGCGGTCGATTGAAGAGTTCGACGAAGCGTTTCAGAGTTTCGTGCCAAGACAGTGAAAACAATTTATTAGTCTGGAGTGAAGCAGAGGCCGTGAGACATAACTGGGAAGCGCGGTAATTAAGAAACTTCGATGAAGACCGGTGTGTGCTTTTTGTGTGTTTGTGAGTGTGTGTCTGTCGTTTGTGTGTGTCTTTTAAGTGCGGGTGTGTAAGTTTATGAGTGTTTGTGTGTGTGTGTGTGTTTGTTAAGGGTGCTCCAACTGACCGCACATTCGTGCCACACATTGAATGCGTTATACTGTCGAGCAGACAAGAACCTCAGTGAAGTCCGTATCGCAAATCGTTGACGTAATATTCGCATGCGGAAGGGTTCTATTGCAAGCGCGTCCGCTTTTGAATTGATTCCGAGACGATAACGCGACGACGACAACGACGACGGTGTACTTAAACTGTCGGGAATTTGCTGTTGCTGTTCCTTTGAAATAGCGACGTGTCCCATTTCTGGACACGAAGCCTAATCCAGAGACTCACGGACGTGATGAAACGACTGCCACAGTTGTCCGATGATGCTGCGGGGAACTCAAAGCGCCGTTCGCATTCGGCAAATGCATCGCGAACAGCTGTTTCCGTCGTTTGTGTGCTCTTTTGTCTGAAAGTAACACGAAAGTGACTCAAGAGAGCGAAGGTCCGCGAATAATTCATACGTGCGCATAACTCGCCGACGAAAGCAATCCACCCTATTCTATCGTGTTTAGCCGAGTCTTAACGCAAACCCGGGTCGCGGCAAGGTGACGCTGTCTAAGATCATTTTTAGGAGCTGTAGGTATCTGTTTGCCGCGTCGGCATGTCTGACGAATGTCATTCTTACGCAGCCCCTAACCAAGCATCAGCGTTAGGGTTGACATATATCGTTGATTTACGGTTGCCGCTTGTCCCCGGGGAGTCATGTCTTTCGGAGCCTTGAAACGGTCGGCCGCTATAACGAGAAGGAGTGGGAGGTGCTCACGCAGCTGGGACTCGCTCCCGTTATGTTTGCCTAGATATGTTCGTTTTCCCGGCGTCTTACATTTTCGCACGCAGTTTTCCTAGACCGTCTTAGCGACGCGAGCAACCCCTCCAGAAAGGCGGTTACCTCCGATGCGTTCAGAGACTGGGGCAAAACGAGATAGCGCGAAAATGTTTGTTCTCAGAGGGCGGCATTCGTTTTCTACGTCGAGGCTGGCCGCGACGGCCAGCGTGCGAACACCCTCGTTTCGTATTTAACCGACTGCATAGTAATATCTGATTATACAGCGAGTAAAGGCAATAACCCTGGATGACGGAGAGGGAATATACTAGCGTCCAGCTGAAGCCATTCACCGGCCTAGTGACTTATTGAACCATTTCGGCGCATTTCCTCCTGGGGACTCGGAACTGCTTTTGGCAGCACTTCGGACAACCTTGAATTCACAGACATTCGCGTACAAAGCGCGTATACCCCCAAACAGGGTCGGAACAGGCGACTAGCGGAGTATTGCAACACGTACTCCATGGCAGGGGGCAATTGAGTGTTTCTCGGCGAGGGTGACTTGCAGTGGCCATTAGCTGCTGGCCCGGTTAGCAAACACGGGTGTCACACACATGGGCGTTCCGTCACCGGCTACTGCGAGCCAGTGCTAATTCGCGCACACACGCCCTTTGCTCTGACTGTGATGAAGTATTCTTATTATGAATAATTACGCTCAGACATATATATATACATATAGAAATTTTAATGCGCCCACTTATAATCGATTGATATTATATTTGTAGACGGTATGATTTAAGTCATTTGATGTTTTCCATTTATCAACGAAACATTTTGTTTAGTCTAGTACATGACCAGTGAATATATTTATAAGATTTTCATGTTAACGCATATATATATAGAGAGAGAGAGAGAGAGAGGAGAAAACATTTGAATAGTTTAGGGCTTAACAGAGAGAAGAATCACTCACATTTCTTCACGCCGATTTGACGACATGCAGATGTTTACCAATATCACCCGCGCTGTCAGCACTGCTCACCCGAATTGCCGATCACCTAAGCACAATGCGAAGCACAACTCAACGTAAAAGCTTCCTCAACGGAAGGTAATGCTTTTCGGACCAATGAGCTTAACGCACAGGCCACACAAACTGCACATCTTCATCCTCCCTTTGCTAAATCGCGGTAAATGACCAAACGGCCATCGAGGGTGGAGATTTGAGCGTTTTCCGCTGGCCATGCCGAACGAGTTGCCAGACTTTCTCGCCCATGTGTGCATGCGCCTGTCTCGTCTCCCATGCAGGAAGCCATGGCCGTGCCGACGCCACAAACTTCGTATGCTAATACTATGCATAAGCTCCATCTTTCCCCGGCGGTGCACGCCACTCAAGACAAGTGGACGCATTTACCACAATGGCAAGTCGGAGGCGCGCGGAGGGGGTTGTTGGCGCCGCGTGCAACTCTCGGCGTGCCCACACCAATCTCGGACCGTCTCACACTCGTTCTATACCGCTGTAAACTCTGAGCCGAGGAGAACGTTTCCTCCATTTTCCTTTCTTTTTTTTTTGTTCTTTTAATTTTCCTCATTCCAGCATCCAGTGGCTCAGATCGTTGCCGTGGGCATGTTTCACTCGTTTAACGCTTTCGGCTGCGGCGTGCAGAGCGGCACGACGCGCAATACTACGACCTACAACTCTTGCGCATGGAGGGGGGGTCTCTTCCTGCACGCATGCGTAGACTATATTAGAGAAGTAGCCTGGTCGTCGCTAACTCGGAAAATATCTGCGACGACACGTGTAGCCATATGATTATTACACGTGGGCCAATTTCCAGGCGTCACCCCGAGGCGCCAACGTCAAAGTGGGCATCGAGTAGAACGACAATAACGATCAGTATAATGAAGTCTTTACATAGCACCTCATTTATAATTGCGTACGAACAGAGGACGCCATGGCTCTCTACGATTCAACCGTCTAGAAATGCTATTTTACGACGAAATAACAAAAATGTGAACAGTTTTTTTGTGGTACAGCTTCTGCTTGCTAGTATACAGAATAATCGACATCTTGTCGGCTCCATGTCGGAATAACATCGATTAAATCGTTGGACACTATTCACTGGAAAATTATCATACTGTTCCTCTATGGTAATACTCCACTACAAAAACTAGATTTCAGGATTCCTTTCAGCCGTTTTTTCCTCGCCCGCTCTTCCGCTTCTGTCATCGACGAAGTGTTTCCGAAACTGTGGTCTGCACCGTTCGCCTGCTTGTCACCTCTTCGGTCAGGAGTGACGGCTATATTTTTCCTTCTACTTCTGTGAACTTTATCGGTAGTTGTTGTTGTGTAACTCATCGAGAATCCGGCCCCCTCCCGTCCTCGTCGTGTATGTCTCAGCCTGCCGCTCCGGGATTTCACGGCCGGTCGTTGGTTTTTTTTGTCAAAGGTTTACCAGAAGCTATAAACTCGATTGTAACGTCCGCATTTTCCCGTGCAGTTATGACCACTAAGTTCCCTCTCGATTCCCATCTCGTTCCCCCATCCACTCCGGGGCACAGCGCCGACTATACAGGCTAATGTTATACTTTAATATCCTTTCTGGGCAGCGAAAGTGATCGGGGTTTAGTTAAGCTCGCGTACAGGTGACAGTGTCCACAAAGGGAGAGAGACCCTTAGCGAGAAGGGGTCCGTCCGTGTTCAGCGCTGCCTTGCGAACATGGCTTAGAACAGCGCGGCTGTGCGCGGAGTGAGAACGTATGTTTGTGCTTCGGGGGGTCGGGGGTGATCGGTAACGCGGATGCCGGCGCGCGAAGATCGCGAGGCTGATTCGCGTGGCCGGGTGTCACTTCCTATTGATATGAGGTGAAAGTAACTGGCACAAGCTAGGTGAAGGTGTGTGTTGAGATATTAAATATCTGATCTCGAGAATAATCTTTTGTTCCCCGTCTGATCTTCGCTTTTCTTGCTTTGTCTTTGCTATTTTGCCCCAGCCGATGATCATATTGTGTTTTCCTTTCGCCCGAACTCCCAAGCTCAGGATTCGGAAAGCTGCTCAAGGTTTGGCGTCACCGCCGAAGGCCAAATGTTAATTACGTGAGGGCCGCTTCTCGTTGTTGGGGTTCTTCAATTCGGCGACTTCGGCTTCACCTACCTCGGGCCCTCGCTGATCATCGGCTTAATATGTTGTCTCCTGCTGAAAAGATCAAACGCGTCTTTGTTTAGCTCTGCTGAGTCAACCTTGGTTGAGGATCAGATGTAGCGAAAGAGCCTTTCACCGAGGCGAAGACACAACGACAAAGCTGTTATGAGGCCACTGCGTTATTGTGGTGAGTTCCCATCTAGCCACAACAACAACAACAACAACGTAGCACGCGTGAAAATAGGTAAACATTATCTCAATATCGATCGGCGTGCTTTTGCTCAGATTTATCCCTCGGAGGTGACTGTTACAGGAATATCCATTGAAAAAATTTTACTGAGAGCCTGTGCAAGGTTCTTCTTAGGTCGCCGAGCCGTGCTGGCAAATAGCGCCCCCATAAAATACTCGGATATGTTTATGGAGAGCAGACGACGTCAAACCAAACAGGGAATATCTTCGCGTATCCTCACAGCAACTCGAACTGCCCAGTGGGTTCCCCTGCTACCACAGATCATCCATAAAAACTGGTCGCTCACGATATTTACCCAATGTCGCTCTATCATCTAGGCTGAATCATGTTGGCGCGTAAACATGGCGTCCGTCGAGCAGCCGTGTACCGTTCGAACCGCCGGCGTCGACGCAACTCAACTCCGTCCTCGTTATCGATATTCGTTTCGGCCTAAGTCGTTTGACCACCGAGCGAGTATCCTTAAAAATCGCAGCTACGGCTAGAACGACGTTGAGTCATTATCCGGTGAATATCCTTTTTCAAGGTCTCTGTGGTTCATCCTAACTGGATGAAGCTCTAGCCAGACATGGCCGTGGGGAAGAATGTCTCAGAGACAGCTCTGAGTGCGTGGTAATAAATCTAGACCTCTGATTGCCGGATTGAGTTTTTAACCGTACCGTCCCATGAGTAGCGATTAAGCTCGCATTCAATAGGTAACGATTCTAGCGGACAGAAATATGTTGAGTTAGTTGTTCGTTTAAAAAGTTCGCCCGTCGCGCGACAAATAGTGGACCTAAACTATCTTCAAGAAGAACCAACTCGCAAGCAACGATCGAATCACCGATATCACCACAAGGACCATGCTATATTGTAAAAGTACTTGAAAAAGGTACGTTGTAAAAGTTTTGTAACAGTTTTTGAAGTGTCTGCAATACGCTGTGGTGCGTTCGTGGTACTGCGGTGATACGTTATGGAACCTTTGTAATTCGTTGCGGTACGTTGGTTGTGCGTTGTGGTGTTTTATATAGAATGCTGCCGTAATTTTGTGGTTTGTTGTGCTATGTATGTGACACGCTGGACTACATTTATCTCCATTACTACGATTGTACCGCACAAAATGCCCCTAGAGATGGACATAGAATGAATGCCCTGTACCAGAAAATCCTCCGGGGCATTGTGGCCGGCCGAGTGAACTTCGCGTTGCAAACGACGTTACTGCGAGTGGTGATGTCCTAAAAGAAATAAAGTGTTCGTTCCGATTTGATCAAATATTGCCTCTGTTTGTCTGTCTGTATTCGAACACGTTACAACGCAAGGGACAAAATAATCGGATACAGTTGTGCTGACTGTAAATGTTTTTTATACGAGTATTTATGCGATTAGAACCGTCACTTGTGGCTGAGTCGTTTTAGTAGAGGTACTCTATGGGACGAAGCCCCATGAAGTCTAGGATTTCGGCCCGAATATTACCCCGAAATCACTAAAAGCTTGGAACTTAGCCAACATTCAAGCTCAGTTGTCTCTTCGCCTGATATTTAGTGCAAATTGGTCGGAACGCTCGTACGTCCGCTGCCCACCTCGAGTTCGCCGAGCAGTCGATAACGTTTTTCTGGACCAAACGCGATATCATTTTGAAAAAAGAAGATAAATACATTGAAATTGCCATGAATTCGGTGTTCAGTTGGATTTACGACAAGCAAGTTCATGCAATTACTTTTGTGCGATATTTAGCTGGAAAATACATTCATACACAAACATATGGATGGTGTGTCGTCTCTCCAGCCGTATAACCCCCGGCCGTCTTGGGCATCGAGTTAACTTTGTGCATACTTTAGCATTGATTTTCCAGCATTTGTGCCGAGATGGCAGAGTTGCGTGCTCGTAACCTTCTCACCTGCGGGATCTACATTTATCTGAGCAGAACTGGCTTTCGTTTGAGGCAATTCTACAATAATATTCCGATGGAACAAGTTCCGATACGGCTACGTCTGCCGCACACACCGGCAGCATATTTGATAGGGAATGCAGTGGACATCTTCGGCGTTCAATTAGGTTAGTCTTCACCAGTCCGTGCAGCTCAGCCTAGACTAAAGGTGGGAACACTTTTTCGGGCTTTGGCCTTCTTCCGGGAGGGCCACTTAGAGCCCCTAAAAACAGCTTCGCGCCGTAACGTTGGCATTGTACTGTCGATCCTGGCAATTACACTCTGTCGTAAATGACCTTGTTGCTCTTTTAGGGCATTTCGCAATCGTCAACATATCCTGCAGCTGAATTTTTCCCGCATCGTTTCGCTCACTCGCAAGTTTAAGGGTGCTTCTCTGCATGAACCCGCCCCTACCGGCTGTCATTTTTGTGGTGGCTAAATCCACGAGAGTGGCCGGACGGCCTGAGTAAAAGTCTCGCCGGTGGCTCTGTGTCCAATGGATAGGCAATAGACTTCGTACGCGAAAGGCAAGCTGGATTGTATCGAATCGATGGGTCGACTAGACGGTCGTGGATTGGGGTAGGCGAAATACGAGATTGCGATGAGTCAGTTCGGCCGGCTCGTATACCACCTCCGCGCCTTGGTGGTAGGTCTGGCCGCAGGATGGGCGAATGCGAGAATTCATCTCGTATCAGCGGGAGCGGACACAAAACTACTGGAAGGAACAACAGGGGTGGCCAAGGAATAAGGAAAATCAGCTGGCCGAGTCCATCATTGTCCTGGCGCTGCAGACTCCTCTGAGAGACGGG
>MNPL01004642.1:0-10738 GCA_002081605.1 Tropilaelaps mercedesae
TATATACATATATACATATATGTATATATATATATATATATATATATATATATATTCGGGACGTGTTATATTCCTCCAGAAATACCAACATATTTCACTTACCCTTCAAAGAAACTGAAGCGGCTAGCCAAGTTCATGTGCTGAATATGATTCGCGTTTAAACAAGATACATAATCATCATGTCGAACTTAAGCGCCTGAGTATCAAAGAACTTGATTTACTCCGAAATTTCTGACCTTACAGTGTTTGACTAAAAACGGGTGACGCTCAATATACTTTTCAAATTATCATGAAGACAAGCATACTTTGATTTTTTCTCGTCTACAATGAAATGTGTTCTAAGGCGGAAGCTGATTGTTTTGTTTGCAGTAACAAGCCCGTGTTCAGAACTGCCTTTAGAACGATCCAAGTCCGCATGGAGTCAAAAAACTGAGAAAAGGGTTGATAAGACTTCCAAATTGCGTTACAAGATGGATTTGTCGTCTTGCAGTTCGACGGAAACATATGCAGCCATAAAACTAGAGTAAGATTTAAATGTCCACCGAACAACTTTTAGACTACTTAGCAATGATGTGAGCATCGTGCGGGCAGAGAGGCATTCTGTATCTCATTTGAAGAACTGCTACATCATTATCCGGCTGGATTTATTTTACGAAAAGCAGGAAATTTCGAGCCTACAAGTATTTCTTCAACTAAACTTGTCTTGATGGCCGTAGTTGTATTTCAAGTCTATCTGGATTTCAGATTATTTTAGCAATGAAAAGAGCCTAGTTTGAGCGAATTGAATAGGTTGGACAAGTACTGATGTGACTTAAGCGAAAAGGAGCGAATGTCTGCGAACAAGAAGTTCAGTGCGAGTTTGGTTATGCTGTGGGGCGCGTTTATCCCACTTGGAAATGAACCACAAATGAATAGTGAGAAATATCAGCGAATCATACAGAAAGAGAACCTCCTATTTATGAGCGAATTTCAACGACTTTCAGACATTTTCAACAAGCTGATGTATCTCGACTTATCAGCCGCAGTTTATTCAAATATTTTTCCGCAACAGGACAAATCCGCTACCATGACTATCCTGGTGCTGCTCATAATTGGTAGGACTAATCAGCAGGCAAGCTTGAAGCGGCACTGAAAAGTCTAAACTACATTAAAAATATCTATTTTAAAACTTTGTACCAAGTTGAAAAGTGAACCTTATATATATACATATATATATATATATATATATCGAGCGACGTCTTTTTGTCCTACTAAGTATTGAGCGCACGTGGTAGTCATTACTGCTCTCTACCCCCATCACCATTGGTGAGCAATTCTTTCGTCCTTTCCAATGAACGAAATATAAAGGTGAACTCCATCGATCATGGGTGAAACGATAGCAGGAGACTGTAGAGGGGGCTGCCGCGATCAATGTCCTCACTAAATTAACGTCACTCGAAGAATCCAATCTGTCAAATAGTGATTGGCAAAATAACAGAAAATCCTAGACTCGTCGTAGACTTGTCAATTAATGTCGCTTTACTTTGGGGTCGTAACCCTGAGATCAGAATTAAAGGAAGAAGGATAACGGAATCATGGCTGTGGACGCAAAACTGTCCAGCGGTTTTAATATAAAAAACAAGACGTCCAATGAAAAGGCCAATAATGTTGGAGATGCCTTAAGCCTTAAACGCATTAGCCAGCTCTTTTTAATGATAAAAACGATTCCTTGTTGTTATCATCCCAAGGCGAACTCAATAGGATAACCGCTTACTCGCGTAACGCATAAAGAGTTCGATTACGTCGCTTCCTCTCCACTAGGATCTCCATTTCTGAAAAGGGCTTTTCCTTTTCGGTAACATATCCGGCACCTGCGCCACGCATCATGGGTGCACATAGTATATTCCGCATATGCTGTTATATGTGTTGCAGTTAAGACTCAAGCTTGCCCATCATAGAACAAAATATTGCCAATAGTTTTATTCAAAAAGAGCTTCAAAGTTTTAATTATCCAAACCACTTCGACGGTTTATATTTTCATTCTATCACGTGCAAATCCAAGCGATGAGTCATAGGGTATCTGTGTTAAGTGAAACGTTTGCCAAAGGCCTGATAAATCGGCATCGATTTAGTCATCATATAATGCTGAAAAAACCGTGAACACCAATGGCAGAAACTGTTGGTTGCTGACGCTATTAGAATTGTTACCCACCTCTAGCAATTTACTAAGAAGCTCAGATCACATACACTGTTGAACATTATAGCTTAGTAATGACGACTAACTAGTCAGCTCGAAACGTCACGAAATGTTCCTCGTTGTACTCATAAACATTTTAGTGCCAAATAATGGATGACTTTATGTGGGGTGTGACAACCATTACATTTTGTACACACCTAAAAAACGATTACTGTGGTCAGTACAATTCGCAACCGATTTTACATTTTACGAACATACTATATTGCGAACATGCCACTGACATCACGCTTTTTCTCTGTCGTTTTCAATATTTTACTGGACTCTCATTTAGGATAAATCTGCGTCGTACGTTAGAACAGATAATTCACTACAAATGGTTAACCATTTCCCCGCTATCCGGTCGTCTAGCCTCTCGTGATATTGACCTTTTTGAGAAGATAAGAGAGCACATTTATTGGGCTGACTAATGCAAGTTATGAGATCTCCTGTAACTCTGCCTTTTTGCTACACTCCAGATATATATATATATATATATATATAACTTGCTCTATATATATATATATATATATAGCTTGCTCTATAATTTTAAATGTTTGGTAAACTTTTCTGTTGCATTTATTCTCTCTTATTTAATTTGTATACATATATATACTGCATCTGTATCGGAAATCCTTATGAAAGCCGCCTCGCTATGAGCTATGGGGTAAGTTGACTGAGTATGGGGTGAGTCAGCCAGATTGCAACGTTGTGTCTAACACTCAAGATTCTCGAATACCTCTCAGCCACAGTGTGCAAAGCAGATGCCGCGAACAGGGAAACAAGAGCGACAGCTGTAAGCCCAGTTGGTGGAGTGCTTAATTGCTCAAATAATGAATCCTTGCTCTGAGCGCCAAGGCTTTGAATCCGACACAAGCGTCGCACACACCCTACCTTAGTAACCAGCTAGACACGGGAATCCTGCTTACAAGCCTATCATCACAGATCTGCTGCTTTCTGCCATTATTATGCAACAACCTCCCGAAGGCAGAGGGCCGCAATCCTACCTTTTCCTGCCGTATTTACCCCGGTTGCTATCTGTTCGACTTCATGCCATTCTCCAGGGACTGCTTTAACTGTTAAGCGCAGTTGGCGTTTCGAAACTCAAAGTGGTCTGTCTACCAACTCGCATGGACTTCGAAGTTGCCATTGAAGAAGGAATGGCGCTTTCTAAGCCGGACTTCGCTGACACTTCAATGTTATTGCTACTGGTGCGTAAGCTCTCGAATTAGAACGATTATTTTTCGCTACACTGTAGAGGCCAGATGCAAAACAAAAGAAAGAAACCCACTTTCAGAAAGTAACTCCAGTCTAAAAGTAAGCTGGCCATTTGGCTTCATCGTACACACCCTCTAGTCCCTCTTAAGACTCACGAACGTCTTTGAGAAATAACGACTCCTTCTAGAGAGGGAACATATCGCTGAAAGCTTTGCTGAACACTGGTCTGCATAGTTAAAGAACTCAGCATAGTTAGACGACAATATTTATATTAACTAGGGAGCCTGATTTGCGAATGTTGAATTGTCCTTGCATGCTTGAGCTATGGCACATTTTCAAGAGAAAATGGGTAATCCTATCCGAGCATTGAAATATATCACATAAACGCTAATCATACGATAAGATGTTGTTACAGGATTCACCTACACTAGGATATATATATATCCGTATGCGAGTTATAGTGGATTCATTTTCGGCCTTGATTCTGTTTTCTGCTGATTTGTTAAGAACTATGTGACGTCTACACAGAACTAACCTCGAACATCTATTTGATCAGTACTTGCATGACAAGGATAGGATCGGCTCATTAACGAACATCAGCGTCCGTACACCTATAACTCTTGCATAGAATATATATAGTTGTCAATATATCTTCGTCTGGACGTAAACCCTTTAAAAATGCCAAAATGTAAACCTGCCTAAGGCAGTAATCTGCTAAGGCCAGTGTCTTGAGGCAATCCTTTGGTTTCCTAATAACGAGGGCGTCGCCTTTTCGCTATCGGAGCAAATTACTTGAACGTCCACCGACTGAGTATTTCTGGCTCTAAAAATGCTACATCGACCACGACGACGCAAATGCTAACGACCCTTGGGACTGGGTTAGCATAAAGATGGCTATTACTAGAGGGGAATATGACGGTGTAAGCGGGCGACAATGGTGATGCAAGTAGGACTATTTTGAATACAGAGGGGGAGAAGAATGAAAAGGAGAGGAGCGGATAGCGAAGGCCCGTCAAAACTATGCAAAGTTAAAATGCGGTCCGGTGGTGTTAGCCCAAACTGCTTCGCATTTGTCCGTTTAACTATTGGTAAGCCACTACATCCTGATTCACACGGCTACAAGTGATCCCGCTGGAATATGCTCGAAAAGTCGGGAGTATCATCATATTCTCCCTGTTTACCCGTATCCGTTCGAGCGAGTAGTCACCAACGAAATTGCAGGCACGAAAAAGGTTCGCAATACCTCGTTCTGTGGGGACTGACTGGCTAAAAAACAAATTTCCACCAAAAACATACTTTCGCCAGTAGTGAAGCAAATAGCAAGTTCATGGTCCCTGCCACGACGAGAGCGGTTCCTGGTGTCGCTTAGCTAGGCTGGGGTTAGCTCACGGTACCACGATATCAAGCTCTGTTCTCCTGGGCGACCGCCCCAACAATCGCTCTGCTCCCTCTTGCTAGTCTCGCTGCTACAACCAGGGCTTCTGTTACAAACACAATAACTATCTAGTGCTCGGCATGTTACTTTGAGCCGTTTCTTGTATTTAAACATTCCCTCGATGTGGGCACGGCATTACGTGGCGCATGCAGACAAACAGGAGTAACGTAACTCGTGTCGTCCTGTCAGCACAGGATAAACGCTCCCCTATACCGATGTTTTTGACCGGCATCGATCAGTTGCGTACTTCGTAAGACCCGAGGCACAACACAACGACAGCAAAAGGCAACGCCGGCCTATAGAGCAAATGAGAAACGAGAACAAGAAGAAAGTATGTAACAGCAACGGGGGTAGAGAGAATGCACTCCAGCGGAAGTGCTCAAGAAAGTCGTAGTCATGGTCATCATTTGGTACGGAATAGGGTTGGTAAGAACGCAGAGCGCAAGTCCCCTTCTTCTCTCACCAACACGGTTTGAATCATAGCCGCACAGCAGCTCTGGGTAGGCAAAGTTATGGACAAAGGGCGATAGAATAGAAACGACGATAAGTTGTAACTTATCATAGTTACTTAGCGCACGCGCAGCAACTGGGCGGTGAACGCCGACACAAGAATTTCTCGCTGCATGGAGTTGCGTGTAACCTATCGTGCTAGACAGGAGAGGTTCTCTGGCCTCTAAAGGAGACGATTAAAGGGGGAACTGGGCGTGCGCCAGCACCCAGTATAGTCGTTCTCGGAAGTATGGGAAGCGAAACGTAAGCTTTGTGCCAAGTAAATAAGAGAAGAGAGCAAATTGCTCAATTAATGCACGGGAGGAACGTTGCATCAGAGTGGAGGCAAGGCCATCAAGAGCTGGGGGCAGAGCAGAGAGAATAGGGCTGAACCCCGGGGCCGCTCACGACCCGGGGACCCCCATGACAAATGACTCGAACTAGGACAACACCGACAGACCAGGCTTATCATAATGCCTCAGCCAGTGCCCGTAGATGAAAACATTGTCTTAAAAGCCAATGTCTGGATTTTGTCTCTAATCGGCGTCGACGGCCCGATCGCGGAAATAGGTTAGCACGTGCGCGCAGGACAGGTAATCCACACATATCAAAAATGCGTCACCGTTAGCTTTATAGCCTTTTAGAATACCCTTTAATGACAATATATGTGTAAAGATTTCGAACATATGGCTATTGGCAATACGAAGCCAGGCGGTCTGTAAAAGAGTCATATTTATCGATGGCATCTGTGGTATAGTTAGGACAGGTTAAGACCAGCTACATACAGTTACGCTAATTAGGTGTATACCCTGCTTGTTTGAGTAAATGAGAAAAACTCATCGACTAGAATACATATTCCAAACACTCACAAAGGCTAACGTCAAGCAGGTTATTAACTGAACGTACGAATTAAATTAGATGGCAAAAGAGAAGAGAATTATATACGGTGACTGTCTTAAAACACAACAACAAACACAGCTAGTTCTATGATGTTTCGTTAAAATCGATCATAACTCCTATTGCCTCCATAATACCAGCCAAGCATACAGAAACCTGACCAATTAATTGTAGTCGGAAATTTTTATAATTACACAATTTTCAGGTTACCCAGTATATTATATGAAATCATAAAGTTATTTGCTAGAAGTAATCTTATTGTAGTGATACGCATTGAGGGAAACCCAGCCAGAAGTCGTTATTTTTCAATATATTTGTGTGAGGTTCTAGACAACATTAACTTGCCACAAAATTGGCCGATTATTATTATTCAGATCACCAATTTAAGTTTATTTTAACTGTTTATTTCCAGATGACATTATGTTACTCATAATTGGCTGTTGTTTCGTTTGCGCTCCGTAAAAACCATTATTGAAAACTTATATCACCGAAATTACTTGTCAGTCAAGTACTATACGTGTATTTAATTCCCTACTGAGTGTGTTAGTAATTTATGCTGATAGTTTGCATACGTTGATGTTGGCTACGGATCTTTTGGTACGCAACCTCAAACTCAAGATATGTTTCTACATCATACATCCCTTTTGTTTTCTTTGTCTAGTGCGTCGTTTGCCAAAATGTGTACTCGAACCATCGAGTACCATTTGTGCCTTTGAAATTAGCACCAGACACAAATAGCAAACGAATGAAAATGCAATCAAATTACTTTAATTGCCGTGATTGCTTCAAGCAAAGCGACGTGAATCTCCGCAGTTTCGCTGCAGGTTCTTTTGCTTTCGTTCTCGCAGCGTGTAAACCCTCTTCTCTTAAATTAAGTCGAGTTCAACCGTCGCGACGAAGATGCATATGTTACAACAAGTGCTAACAATATGTTATTTAGAAGCTAAAGTATATGTTATTTTACCAAGCAACAATCGAACGATATCAAACATAAACGTCATGCGAGTGTAAATCAAAAGTAGCTAAGAGTTTCTACCCGGCGGCGAAATGTTGTCTTCACCTCGACAGATTCAAAATTCGTGACAGGTTTGCTAATTTTAAGAAATTCACCAGAACTGTCGGTGAAAGACGCAACAGGAATCTCTTTTGCGATCACCTCTCATCCACTAAGCACGGTTTGTTCTTAGGTGGTTCTTACCTTACCACTCTCCCCAACAAGTTTGCCCAACAACCGCCCACTTCTCCCACTCCGACGACCTAGAGTACCAAATACTTTAATCGCCCCAACGTTTAACGCCTTCTTAGGCATCTAACACATACAAAGCTGTTCACGTGTAAGGAACTGTAAACCTTATACTGCCGAAGTGCTTCTACCCCATAGCCTTACCCACCATGCATCTTTGCTTTGTTCAGTTCCCGCCCGACGGGACACGAACATTCACTCGTACCTATACGCAAACACAAATACTCGACACAGCGCCATAGCAGGCGTACGCATTTATTCGCCAGAGAGGTGGCTCGCGAAGGCAATGATGCTGGAGTTTACTCGCTATGTAAATAATTTGTTGCAAATGAATTCCTGTTGGTGGTGTCTTCACACGACAGCATCTCGCATACGTTTGCAGACCAGGGTGATTTGCCAGTCCCGCTATTGCCCTTCAAGACGGCAACGCGCCGAGGCAGAGACAACCATTTTGCAGCTGACTGAGTTGTAGTGCCAATAATGCGAATTGTGTTGAACTTGAGTTCTAGATTAAAGACGCAGAGGAGGTGTCTGCTGTGACGATATAATGCCGCGATGAAAAACGAATGACAATAGAACGCAGACATAACGCAGAAAGAGAGACAATGAATAAGTACCATCGTTGTTATTCTCCTCGAGGACCTGAATCGTCGCTTGGCAGATGAAGGATTTTGGTCCTGGCTCGACCTCTTCGTCGCAAATAAACGCCTTAATACGTACGGATACGGAAAACAGGAGACGTGATGGCGCTGTCTAAATGCTCAACGAACATAGGGCTTCCCGGTAGCGTTTTTTTTTATATTGGGCTGGACCAGGCCCGCCAGGATTTGTTCCCAAGTTGTTCCGGGACTCGCCTGGCTACTGCTTCCCTTACAGTATGCCACATCCCAACTCTAAGCCCATTACCAAGCCTCTCCATAGCCAAGTTTCTGAAAGAAGAATTCATGCACACCTAGTGGCCGTCAAACCTCCGGCGTTTGGCTGCATCGGCACCCTTCTTTGGGACGATTTGCGCAGCGTCACCCGAATACGCAGCCAGTCCGATCTATGAGAAATGCATATCGAGGGCAAGGTGGAAAACTAGAAAGAAAGCCAGCGCCTCACCGAAGAGAAGGCAAAAAGGTGGGCGTAGCCAAAACCCACCTTCGTCTCCGCGGTAATAAAATCTCTCTAATTGTGAGCCCCACCTTATTGCTCCCTGTTGTTTGTCTGCATAGTGCTCCACTCTTTATCTCCGTTACTTTGAGCATTGCTCAGTTAATATTATGCCGTTGTGGCAGGGAAAGTTCCCTCTCGCTTGAGTTAATTGCTTCTAAATATCGTTCCCTTTATGAGGAGTTAGCATTCGTTCTCTTTGAACTACTAGCTAGTATAAAGACAGTCCCGATTCTGGTTTTGAAAAACTGTGTGTGTGTGTGTGTGTGTATAGATAGTTTGTAAGCGAGGCACACACATGAACATATTGACAAAAAACACAAGCATGACGTAAACGGATTTATACATATATGCGCTAAAATGGCGGCTACCCTGCACTTATCACTGATTATTATCCACTATGTTTGCCTTATTATAGACGACAATATTTATATGTACATTTTTTTCAACTCGATGCTGCTGTCGACGGAGTGGACGTGACCTTTGTAGTCCTACCACTCCATTCGTATCCTGGGAGGAACATGAAATCCTTAGAAGGTATCGTCGTAGAACTACGGACTATACAGGTGACATGCATGCTTTCTTTTCCTTCAAAAAAAGAAAAGGAAAGCAAACGGATTCTCGCAACGAATCGTCCCCCGTTCCCCCTTCGTCTTTTCGTAACTGCTACCCCCGCGCCCTCTTCTGCCAGGTTGCGTGACAGGGTGTCTTCCTCCTGCTTGTCCGCCTGTTTCAACCTATGTGCCACCAGCATCTTGGCACTGCGTCTTTTTCGGCTGGCGCGATTCTTACCGCCACCGGTCGTGTCTGCAAGGCTTTTTGTACGGCTGAGCTTACCCTCGCTACCTTTACCCGAACTCTCTGTCTTCTACTTCTCTGCCACTGTTCGTTGCTCGTCTTTGTGTTGCCGTGCTCAACGACGCCGTCGTCGTTCTCCGTTCCTTTCTTGGTGCGTCTTCCTCGTCTTCGCTGTCTTCGTCTCCAGTGTGCGGGGTCGTGCTTCCCTGGCATTGGCAAAGGGATGAGGGGCACTCACAAGACGAAGAAACTCAGGAAGTGGAGGTAGCGTCACCGACGAAGGCGGCATCACTGGATGAGAGCTCTGTGGCGGTGAAAAAAAGAGAGAGCGCTAGCGGCTTACGGTGCGAGACGTACGCAGTGTATTCGTTACAACAAATTGTACGCCCGCTACAGCCATCCCTCCCTGCGTGTCATGTCTCTTGCCTTCCCGTTTGGTCCTTTGGCCGCTGCGGCATGTCTGCATTCGCCGCAAGATCTTCTTATTCTCTTCGTCCGTCGTTGCAAACATCGCCCCCCTCTCTACCTCTTCGCTCACTCTAGCCTTTCCTGTTTCTTTCATCCGCTTCAGTTGGTTCGTGGCTTTGCTCACGCGCATCCATCGAGCTCCACGCACCCTCAACCCCTTTTCTGATCCCTTTCAGTCCTTCTTTAGCCGCCAGCCCTCTACGGTTTTTTTCTAGACCACTCGCTAGTTCGGACTTCTGCCCTGTCCTCGCGAAACAGGCATCACTCTTTTGGGAAATGACGCAAGAGTTCCTTCCACCGGCAGAAGATGGGCACATCAAACGGCAAGCAAGAAAATAGCAAGTTAAAAAAACAGCAGAAAAATACGGCCTCCAGGCAGCGAGCAACGTCGTGGTAAGGGCAGACCAGAACAGCTCGGCGTGCTAACGCTCTACAGTCGGACATGCAGGCATCTGGACGGGTAGACAGAAAAGGTGAATGGGGAGAAAGAGCTCTTGGAAAGCGCACATAGCGGCGCCAGTAGTTGCTAGGTTGGTCCATTCTGACAGAGTAACCGAGTTGCTGTTACGTGCCTCCACGTTAGCCTACTACTCCCAGGCACACTCCTCCAAACACTCGCTTTGCTAATATCATTATTACACTAGATTCGCGTGCAGCGAGGTTCCGAGACGGACTGGCCGAGGTTTCCAGAGTAGCGGTAAAAGTTTGGGTTCGCGATTGAACTTTAACTCAATTTATCGTGTTGTGTCAGCGGCTTTGCTTGTGCAATCCGAGTAAAAGTATGCGTGCATATATATATATATATATATATATATATATATAC
>MNPL01004642.1:11353-25983 GCA_002081605.1 Tropilaelaps mercedesae
AGTCAGGTTTGATAACTTTTAGTGTATGTACACCCATTTAACCTGTACACCCACTGACCTTCGTTGGAGTTCTTTACCTCCGGAAATGAAGCTTTAGGAAAAAAACAAACAAAAAGGAATCTTGTATGAATGGTTGAGTGTTAGATATGGGCTATTCCTTAGCATACGATTACTAACATTAGGCGTACGATTCATGATGAAGTACAAGATTTTTGAGAAGACTAGATGCTACACTGTGCAGTCTTAAAGTAAATATGTTTCTATTATTTTCTTTGCTATTTGGCGCGCGTGTACAATTCCGTCTATATCTAAATCTAAATCAATGCCAACACCATATTGCCATTTATTCCTGTACATATGGACAGTGGCTCAGGTATACATACAAACGCAACGACACGCCCTCATTACAACTTCAAAGGAACCCTTCAGATAAACTTTTCTTCAAAAGGCTCGATCTTCGTCTAAACTGCCACCGGTTTCCTCCGATCACTTTAGCCTTCGGTCTGATTATACGATACCCCACACAGCAGGTTACTCGTTGCAAGACGCAAACGTTCTTCCTTGGGCGACTACTGAAAACGACCAACATATGGGTCGGATAGCCGAAGCACTAAAGACAAACGAGGGTGCATAGCGCCCCTGAATCTAAAAACCTCAGCCAACAGCACTGAAAACTTCAGGACAGTACAACAACGGCCATTTCTGTATACACCTTGGCAGTGCGAGCTTCTACCCTATTCGAGCAAGGAGATTTCGACGAGGCCGGGAGAAGTGCGTCAACAACCATAATCTTAGACGAGAGAAGAGCCCACCCGAACGCCCAGTTCCCCTACATCTTGTCGACCAGCCAGAGATCTACACTTTTTGAAAGGTCTGTGAGCGCGGGCTAGTCTCTGAGTAAGGACATGAAGAGTAGGAAGGAAGAGAGACAGCACGCTCCAACAATACGCTTCATCTCCTAGTGCACTCGGTTGTATACCAAGATTTGTGGCAAAGATTGGCCAACCAAGTTGCTAAGGCTGTCAGTGCTGAAGACGAGACCAGGCGCACGAGCGTATTGAGAAAAGTTGAGGATCAACGCCTGCCAAGCAGTTAACATGGATAACAACGAGGTCGAGTGCGTTATAAAATGCACTCGAACTCACCTCGCCAGAGTGCCCGGAGTGCAGACCAGTTCATCTGTTGCAAATTACTGTGCCTGCCACCATCGCCACTTGAACATAGCGTTTCGCAGGAAATGTTTGAATCTGTCTGAACGTTTACGTATTCCAGTACCAATTTAACTGTATTCTTCCTAATGATCGTTTAAAAGAGTAAATTTTTTGGACTAAAGACGACAAACGTTGATCTAGTCTACTTAAGTCATTCCTCGTTGCCGTTTATCGCTCTATTGTACACCCGTGCATCATAACCACCGGAGGCTACGATGATGCAACAGACACGATAGTAAGCGAGCTCAATCCAAATATCACTGAAATTCTATCATCTTAGTTTTAAATAGTAACATTCATATTTCTTAAACGAAAGAATTCTCGATGCTATCCTGTCTGTGGATATCCGTATGGTCATGTTAACATTGGTAAGGTGTGAATACTAATCCTGTTATATTAATACTGTAATAATAATTGTTGTTGATACGATATATTGCATAACAAGCGAAATTTACTACCAGGTGTGAGGCGAGTAGCTCGAACTGCTTAAAATAGCAACCATAATTCTATTTCCTTTAAATATCATCCTTCAACATAAATCAGAATAAAATCTTTCTGTAATGTAAAGATTTGAGAAAAGTTCCAAACATAGATATCCTTCTCAAAAAAAACGCACCTATATTACAAAAGGAGGGAACTAACGAAGGTATCATATAGAACAACCCTACCGTGTAGGCGGCGGTGGCTAAATAAACTACTATTTCCTTTCTGAATGTAACGTTTCAACGCATGCCTTCGACCACCCTAAGTGATCCCGCCTTCTGTCGACAGTCACATTATCTACCGCACACACACACATCCCCTTGCTTCCTATATGATATATATAATGTGTTCCTACCCCATGGAACGCGACGCAGGGAGTCATACCCATTTTTTGTAAGAAACCTAATGAAAATCAAATTCCTTTAGCATTCCCTGTGGGCGCGACCTGGTATGCTCGACCAACTTCGCTTGGCCTCTGATCTTCTTTGATTTCGTCCGGCTCGCCCTAAGACCGTTCATATTTTCTCCTGTACAGCAAATACAAACGTGTCCATAAATTGGAAGGAAACAATTATGAAATTGGACCGTACGCGTCCGCATGTATGCCCGCGTGGTAGCGCAAAGCCTGTCTCATCTCGGCCTGGTTGGCAGGGCAGCTTAAAGTGTCATAGCGACGCAACAATGGCGGAAACGTGGCGAAGCACCGACGCTGTCGCAGATCTTAATTACTGTCTAGCTTGGCACGGGACGTGTCCTGTTGGGTCGATGTGCAGGTTCAGGCTGGATCTTTTTCGGGGTGAGTTCGTCTTCAGCGCACATTTGGTAAGTTGGAGAACAAAATATTCGAGAGCAATGCAATGAGTCTATGCTCGCTTTCAACGATGGCGAAAATTGTGACACGGCGAAGATACGCATAGATTCCTATCTATAGATGACTACGCTTATGCGAGCGAGCATACTTACATTTGCGAAAACATTTGTCAAACTCTGCGACAGGCAAATTTTCTCTGTCACAATCATTGGCGAGGGAAGCTATTATGTATAGCACGGCTTGGACTGATTTGACTAAGTTACGGGTGGTGTGTTTAATTTTTATTCACGTTAGTGGAACGGAATTGCACGACTAATCTTAATGACTAAAAGAATTTCAATTAAAGAACTGTGCCTAAAGTAAAGCTTGAATGAGAAACCTCCAGACGTAACATATTGTTTATATATCTCGGCGCTATTTACCTCGTATAACTCCCCTTTACTAGGACAAGAAGCATATTTGCGTAGCATGCCAGCGGGCCAACCAAACAATATTATTTTGCATACACAGATGCACACTTTTAATTCCTGCGTGCGGTTGTACAAATTATTCTAAAAATGATGTATTGGCTTCAGGTTGGCGAAACGGCAAATAGTAGTGGTAATGATAAGTACTTTCCGTTTCGCTGCCCCACCGGCTTTCAATGACTTCTTATCAAAGTTTCTAATATTAGTAAAGTAAGTCTTGGATAATAGAGTACTGATTCTTCTCATAAACCGACTGTTATACACCTTACTCACTTGAAAATATATGGGAGAAAAGGGTCTGTTCGCTAGCTTATAAACAAATGCGCTATTAATACGTTTACATAATGTAGTAATTTTTCTGTGCAAAACGCTCTTTTAACGACACGGAACTTCATTTAAAATTCCTTTTCAGTAAGACGTACGGCAATATTAGGCAAATGTATTATAGAACGTTTAAGCTATGACGAGAGTGACAGTAGCTTTCAGAGCAGAATGGGTTAGGTTTGTTCTTGTGGGAGACAACTTATTCGCAGTGTTAGGCAACGTCAGAATGAAGCGTAGTTTGCAAATATTTATCTGTTATCCTTTAAATTTTCGTGACACGGAATGTTATTACGCCTACCTTTGTTGTTATTGTTGTTGTTTGTCTAGTAATTGTGGTGGTTTTGCTGTGTCTGCTATAGAGTAGGACAAGTGATGGTCAGTACATGGTGCTAAAAAGTATCATGGCTGAAACAAGAGCTCCAAACGGAATACAGACGATAAAGCGAATCGGCCCAGGCGTCCTCGTATAAAGTAAGTCGTAACTAGATCCAATTTATATCGAGCTACTCCTTTTGTACCTTGCTTTCTATCTGGCTATCTTCTGTGTCCTGTGTCCGGCGCCACTGTCCCTGATGGCTAACTTTCTCCGAAGTCGCGGTGTAATCTTCTTTATGCTTTGCACCGCTGAAAATCCGCCCAGCCAGGACTCCTACACACGTACACACCTCGCAGACATACACAGTCACACATGCCGAATGAGGGCACAAACGGAGAGGAGGCTCTCGTGTTCCTCCTTTACTCTGCTTCTTAGGGTTCCGTTTTATCCTTCGTTACTTTGGCTGCCACTCGAACCCCCGCCTAGTGTCCCGCCTCGGCAATAAAACAAAGCCTATTTCAAGGATCCACCTCAACGTGGAGCACCTTTCATTGCGAAGTCATCTCAAGCCAGCAGCGCAGATGCCGGAGCCACATTTCCCACCAGAGTGCGGCGACGTCATCATTTCTATAGGTAGCTACACCGCCACCATAGCAAACTTAACTCCCCGCCGGGCACCCCCAAAAAGTGGTCGGTTACACCCCAGCCAAAAGCCCCCATCACTGTAAAAGTGACTTTGAAGAGTAGTGCAAGGGCGAGGCGATTTCGCAAGGCGGAGCACGAAAAAACGCTAACCTTCGCTTCGATGCGTTGTCCCCCCGTGCAGCACTTTCTTCCGCTCCAACAACTATTCCTTTGCTTTACCTTTTTGCTTGGCCTGCTCTCGCCTATCCTAATCCTACCTTGACCTGTGCAAGGCACCCAAAACAATGGATCTAGTGCCTTATCCGCACGACTAGAAAGATTATTTCGATGACGTGGAGCACGGCTTTAGCTAGATGTGCACAGTGATGGTGGCTGAGCGTCTTAAACGGTCCAACACTACTATCCGAAAGTATGGAAAGAGAAAATAGCAGGCTGCCACTCTGGATAACTCCGACTTGTTCGGAGAGCTACACTGGCCTATGCTGTTAAGGAACGAAAATTCGCGGACAATGAGCCGACAGTTCAGGCGAAAGAGCAAGATAGAGACGATAAAAAACAATCTCTATATAAAGCTTACAGCACGTGGAACATTTCAAGATATTGAGCCGTCTCAGATAGGCGTACCGCATTTTACCAGAAAACTAAAAAGAAGGGAAAGGGAGGTGACTTAGTGCAATCCGAGCTTGCAACAGCTCGGCGAATCATGCAGCCAATTAAGCATAAGAAAATAAATAAATAGAGTTGGACAAATTTGGTATATACAATCCGAATAGTTTCGTTAAAAGTTTTTCGTTAACAAAAACACTTGACTTTTCGTATGTCATTTGAAGTTTCTCGCACAATTCCTATAAATTCTAACACTTCCTCCTTTATTTGTCGCGGTTTTTAAAACAGCAAGCGATCGACGAATTCATGTCTGCGCAACACATCTCTCACCTAAAACATCAGGTCCATGTTGATGTCGGCGCAAATATAAGAAGAACATACTCCTCTCCTACACGTGTTTCTCTTTATTCCCTTTCTGGCTATTGGCGTATATGTTACAACAGCACTGTCCCCCTCTCGCACTTAGGAGGCAGTCAAGTGCTACATTTTCACAATCAAAGCAACGCGCAGATATTCTCTATCCGTTGTCATATACAGGAAAAACCTCCACTCGCTTTCGCACTATTTAACGTTTGCTGTTACTTTACGGCTTCGCTACACTTGAACAATTCTCTCGCCTGCTATTGAATCAAAGTGATTCGAAAGTTAGAGCAATCACGAAATCTTGTTTGCTTTCCGAAAGGTCAGAATACAACCGGAAAAAGTCAGATTGACCCGGTCCGGAAATGGCCGTGTTCCTCGAAGAATCGGCCTACGGGATGATCTCTGCTGAAATACAAATGGATATGGCCTTTACCCTGTCCCTTTATTTGTGCTTTTGGGTTGTTAATTCAAGAACGAGGTCAGCACAAAGACACCTTCAACATTGGTGAGAGTCATTAAATGTGCAGACAGGTTTACCTTTTCTTGCTATGATCAAATAAAATGTGCGTTTTTAGACGCTGAAAATTTACATGAAGCTTCCTAAAAATTCAACTGAAGAACCGACTTTTTAAATGAGAAGCACACGGTAGGAGTATAATACATGCGAGGGATTATAATGGAATATTTGCTTTTATTGGTCAAAATTCTAATTTATTATTTTTGAATAATTTTAAGCAGGATGCGAGAAACTTGTTAACAATATTTGAGTGTACATTAAAAATAGGTTTTTCAAAGATGTTTATTAAGAAGAATGCTGGGAAAATGGTACGATAGAAAGAGAATGTGACGCCCATGCTACAAATATGAGCCGAGTGCTAACTAGTTAGCTAGTAGGGAAACTCGAATGAGATGTTAGCAAATACCATACTGCTTTTTGACAAAACCAGGTTAGCTTATTTTGAGCGCAATTTGAATTATTTTCGGTTTAGGGGGACTATTTGCAACCTGGTTAGAATGTGTACAATATGATTATCTGGAACAGAACCAGCGTTACAGATGCACATCACACTTTGTGTAGATTTAAATGTTTCAAAGAATTTGCCCTATTGTAAACATTCATATCCATGTATTCCGTCCTCTCTGGAAACGTCAGATTTTTCTATGATCAAGCAGTTTCAATGGAAGCTCACGTTTAATACAGAACGAATCCAAAATAAAAGCAACTGACCTACGTTCGGCAATTGTCAAGTAGAACCCCTGTCATGTGCCTTTCTAACTCCGACTTTATGCTGTCGACAAATCCTGATCGTCTAACATTTGGCATACCGTATGACCGAGAGTTACTCGGGATTGAAGAGTACGTCTCCAAGTGATGAGTCGAACGACGTTGGCGATTTCTTTATTGGTAGTTGTGTATACCAGATGTAGCAAGTCGGCGGACGTGCCGACTGCAGAGTATCTGCTGTCGAAGCGGACACGCTTACCAGCTACGGTACCGGGAACCCCTCAGTCCGACGCGTAAAAGTCTTCCCAACTTCTTCTGCGGGCCAGTCAGAGAAGATTAACAAAGGTTGTCGTTCTAAAAAGAACGACGGATTGCGTTCACGTCTCTCTCTGCCTCCCCCCGGTTTAGTGATGGCTTGTTGCACTTGGGTGGGTAAAGCCTGGCAAAAATCGGAACAAATCGACACATCACTATCGACCGGCATGGACCATCACCCGTCCTCATAAGTTATTGGCGGAACCACGTCAGCTTGTCGGACTGCTGGTCCACCTTAGTAATGTGACACGAGCAACGATTCGCTAGATTCGTGCTCTCAGAATCAGACGGCTTGCCGATCTTCATCCCGTACTGTGTCATTTCCTCGTTCCTTTTGTGTCCTCTTTAACCCAGAGAAGGAGAGAACAGGGAGTGGTGAGGATGGGGCAAGAGAATTGCTTGTAATTTTTTGTCACATTGCAAGCGCAGCTTGATGAGCTTTCCGCTTTTCCCTAGGACAGCTTCAAACATTTCTCTATTCCCCTTTTGTCCTTTCTAATTATTTTGTTTTTTTGCCAGTGTTCTTTGTGTATCTGTCTGTTTCCGTATATGCCCCCCTCTCATTCCCACTCTCATCTTTTACAATGTTGAAGAAACCTATCTAATCCATCCAGAAGCGTGCAGTTCTTCGGTAAGAGAGTTGGAGGAAACAACAAAGCATCGCTTGATAGTGTTGTGTTGGGCTTGCTTTGCCGTGGATGGATTTTGCCTGTCCACTCGTTGCCAAAGGGAGGACGGTGGGAGTTAGAGATGAGGGTGAAAAAAACGACGCATTTGCTTTCATGCGCAAGTGGCACTGCTGTGTGGAGACTCTGAGGAAGGAGAAGGCGGTTGCGCCTCATAGTTTTCTCGAGGGGTCAGAAGCGTTGCTACGTGTGCCTGGCCAAGCTTCAAACAGGCTCTTCGCACGGATCAATTTCTCCTCCACCAGCCGAGTGCTGGTGCTGTTTCTATGAGAATCCGAACGGAGACTGCACAGGCTATCCGTAAACTCAGAAGCGTCATACAATTCCTCAACGTCGCTTTCATTTGCTTGTTCTTTTTCTCGCCCTGCAAAAAAGGCACTTTGACACTTTTTTGCGGCAGAATAATGATATGAGGATGAAAGATAATAACGAAATTTGATTGAGATGTAGGGGGTAGACGCAGCAAAATGGGAGACGGCAGACGAAAGGAGGATAAAAGGAATGAACGGGCTGGACTTATCTCACTTTCTCATCTCCCCTCCTCTCAGTTGCCTCGGAGTTTGTCCTGTTTCCCGCTTTAGGCTTGCTTGCTATTGTACCAAAGCTAAACCATGCGCCTCCCTGACTCTTTCCTTATTTTACCCCTTTCGGATGTTATCATAGCGCTGCGACGACAGAGCAAGGGGAAGAAAATGGCGAAACCTTGTAAAAACACAAACGCATGGGCGTGTCAAGAAAGACGTGATGGACGACGACGATGAGAAGATGGTGACCGCCTCTGCGTGTCCCCGCAGCGGTGCTGTCGGTGATGGTGATAGTGAGTGCACTGGTGCGGTGTCTACTGGCAGTTTGAAGAAACTGCGTCGGCAATGCGACGAGATGGAAATTGTGATTCGTCCGTACGCCTCGCTTTCCTCTTGGAACTCATCTCGCTGCTTCCCTTTGGGTTTCTGCACGCCTGTCCCGAACTTCTGGACATTGCTGCCAAGTTTATACTTTTTCCGCTGAAACACTGCCAAGGGCATCACTATTTTAAAGTTCCAAATCTCGATTGTTTACCTGCCAACTTTTCCTATGCATTTCTACTGCTTTATAACTTGGATTAGATACGCAAGAAATAAATTGTTTAGTCTGTAGATTGTACAGCTAGCAATGAAGTATTCAATTGACTAGTACACGTTGGACGGGTGTCCTAGTTTGCGTTGTACGAAACAAAGATCCATAGCTAATCGCTTAGGTTTAGCCTTATATATTAGGTAAGTAATAATTATTGGAAAACGTTTTATGAGCCTCTGAAAGAAAATTTCGCCTAAAATAAATCTCATTTAATTTTGCGTGGCCGCATAACGCATGCAGATTCAGCTTAAGACGATTGGTCGCTGACTATAATAAAGGATAAGATGAACTAAAATGTCTGTTGGCATAGACAGAGCTTCCATCGACGAAATACAATATAAAGTAAGTTCATCCAAACAAACGATTATACATAGGTGTTAGTTCTCTTTGAACAATTCAGTACCTCAGGAATACTATTCGAATACTAAACATCAATTTAATGCTTTAAGAATCACATAAAATGGTCCTTGCGTGTATGGGTCTAGCGCTTGTAGTTATCGAACTCTTCTTGAAAGCGTGGTCTCCAAACCTTATTTAACATCATTAAATAGCCGTAATACACTGAATAGACTACAATTAGCTTTTTTTGTCAAAAATTTATATTTCTTTATTCTCACCAAATTAGGTTGATGCTATCACTAACCCACCACGATAGCGCCATATTATCAAAATGTATTTCTCAAGTCGTGTATTCTGGCGTAAGTTTGACAGCCTATTACGTTTTCTACAAAATTCCCATTTTTATGTACATTAGCCTTTCGCCAAGTGAGGTTACAGCCGATTCTAATGAAGTGTCACGAATTAGCCGAGTTGATCATATAAACTCTGTAGCTATTCTAAAGCAATAATTAATACATAGTGCAACCTCAGATGTTTAGTGAATGTGAGTACGTATTAGAGTTTTTTCAGGGGTGCAATAAACACTTACGCAGTCTTACAGCTTAGTGTTTTAACATTCTTTTTACCCTTCTGAGTTTGCTTCATTGTTCAGTGCTGCCATTGTTCGGACTCCGCCACGTTTACGATGTTCGTCACCGCCTGCATTACACTACCGAATGACTGCATTTTCTAGCCCATTATAATCCTTCTTTGGAGGAGATCTAAGACTTGAACTCGGTTACTGCATCGCTGTACTGGTGACTAGCTAGTGCTGGTCACAGAAGATTGTAGCTCTTGGGTGGCTCCATTTGGCCTGTTGAAGGTGATGGCGAGAGAAGGCTTTCCAAACCCTCAAAAAGCCAAGGGGGTCGTAGACGTATGCTAGTGAAGGAGAAAACAACTGGCACTCATGGATATAGAAAGAATTAGAAAGAAAAGGAGGATAATGTGTCTGCTTGTCTGTGTGCGAGATTGTGCGACACCGATAGGCGGTGCGGGGCCATGATAGGAAGGTCTGGCAAAAGAGCGTTGGAGAAACCCAGAAAATGCTCGAATGGTGGTCGTCGAAAGCAAAAAGCAGCAATTTTATGGGTCACTCCGTTAGCCACTTCCATCGCACGAGGTTCACTTAGCGCTGTTTGCCACCATAAAAACTGCAAGTATAATATACATATCTCACCGCCACACATCATACCCTCCCGTCAGACAGACGCCGCTGTTGCTACGACAGACGATGAATTTTGCGTATCCACATGAAAACACTCCACGTCACGTTGTTTTGCAACGATGATTATACGGTTACGACCATTACAGAGGTGGGAGCCGAGGCCTATTTTTCATCCGAATGCCAACCTAACTCTCCGCAAGCATTAGTTGTAAGTATTCAACTAGTAAGCATTAGCTGCACCTGTAAATACTAATATAACGAGAAACGAGCTGGCCGAGAGGCACCTGGTTCACAACTAGGAGATCAGTAACAACAGGAGCGGGCAAAAACATATCCCAGGGCGGATGTTTTAATGAAAAGATATCAACGTGCATTATTCTTAATTTCTTATCACTGCCTTACAAAGGTGATCTCAGGCTCTTAGATTATATAAACATTTCTGGCTGGATAGTTCCGATTTACTGATAAGTTGGAAATTCAATATATACCAAAAAATCGATTTTGGGAATGAACGCTGTTTCGTTCCATAGATGTCTTCGTCAGGTTCGTATTAAATTATAAGATTTTTTTCTGTTAAATCAATTCTTGGATATTTATATAAAAAGACTTCACTTTTTTGCAAACCTTATACCTCTTTACACTCTTTTAGTCATAAGACTTTACCTTTTAAAGAAATTACTAAATATTTGAGTATAAAGGCAAACATTTTGCAAAGCGTTTTACGTTCATATCCGATCTATGAGAAAAAGGCGGACCATGCTATGGATTTAGGTGGAGCTCAACGTACGATTGTTCATTCACGTTATACATATACATACACATACAAAACTGAGGTATTCACATCGATTCATTTGTTTTTTGTTTAGAATACCGTATATAGATTTATGTGTGTCAAAAGAAATCTGTGTTATGGTAGGTGTCTTGGATAATCACGTATAACTATCACTTTCAAATCCTTTATAATGGATGTAGTGGCAATACAGCTTGCTCTTCATATTTAGTTCTACCCTCAGTTTTAATTAGATTTCTTTTTCAGACCTTATCTAGTGTTGTGAACACCCTTGATGACCTTTCAAAACTAGAGAATTATGTGCGGAATAGGTTTTCACGAAAAGCATGCCCGAAAGCAATGTCCCAGTTACCCATTAGTTCTGAGAAATATAGGAAAAGCGAATTTCGCTGATACCACATGCATTTAATGCCACATGCTTCAAGCCGGCCGTTGTGGGAGACCTTACTAAATAATACAAGGAATCTCTGTTGTTTGCTTTATCGCATGCCAATGTTGACTTTGAAAAATCTTTAATTCATATTTTTACTTACCGGCAGTAACACAGCATGTCCCACTACACGAGGCATATAGTTTGTATTCAGTTTCCCGTTACACAATTTCTTTCATTTAACGGCATGCATCTCATGTATTAATTGCAGGCTCCCTGTAGTCCTCCTATCCTGACTATCCACAAGTTATTTACAATAGCCCGATTAGTTACAGATTCTAATTATATAGCATTTACGCTCATTCTAGCCGTATTCTTTTCACAGTTTGGGCTCCCCTTGTATTATATATGATCCTGGGTACAAGGAGCAATGCTTACACGGTACGTCTTCGGGTTAATTCATTTCAATTTAAGAATTCCCGCCGTCTTCATCGCTGCGGCGTCCACCCAGCACCGGTCCCCTTCCGCCCCACAGCCCCTTCCGCTTGCCGTTCATTAATTCGCTATACTTTGTTACATTGGCGACGCTGCAAGAGTGCCATTTTTCAAAACGCCAAACTTAACTTATTTTGGTAACGGCGCTTCTATTGCACCGCTTTCAAACGGGTGCCCTCATGTGGATTAGGACATCCTAAAACTCGTCCGTCGTTTGTAAACGATCTCGCGGTCTCGGCTGCAAAACCTCTCGATTCTGTCAGGCCGGGGATTGCGCTGCACAACGTTAATATATAGGAAGTGCCATAAGCGGCGAGAAATGAATGCGATACGTTTAAGAACTGAACCGGCTGAACGAACTCAACAGGGCAGTCCGCTTGAAGCCTGTGCACTGTACGACAAAATCGTCTAAGATGCTGAAGGTTTATCCTAATGTTCCTTACTCCGTTGAGGTAACCCTGCGTTTACATTATAGATGACTGGCGGTGTGAGTCACAAATCAAGCCTATTTCTTTAACAATCAGATGTACCTGTTACTCATGTGGTTTAAGTTGTTGTTCTAAGTAGGTTTAGACGCTTGTATGAACATCGAAAAGTAAATCTTTCGTAAGTGAACTATGGATAAAAATCATATGGTTGGGTTCTTCAGTTAGGTATGACACTTGGAAATGGTGACTAACTGAATAAGATGATATACAGTATAATTTCCGGTTCGTTTAACGTCGTAGCAATGCAATGGTTGCTGTCGTAATAGTAGTAACTAAAGAAACTGCGTAAGCGAGAGGTATATACTTCATAATTCGCTATTCGACAACCGACCTATGGCGTGCTATGTACGTCAGCTTAGCATTCATCCTTCGCAGACGTTGTTTAATTGAAACGAAATATATTGTGAATCTTGATTTACTTAACATATTTTTGTCATAGTTGCGACAATTAGAATGCTACCGGGCTCCTTGTCTGTTCCTAACACTCTGATGAGAAAAAATATGTTATTTCAATCCACTGTTATGACCACTAAAAATTGAATTGTAAAGAGCAGCATAATAATTTATATACGTATGATCACAGATGTACATTGATAACCATGATGTACACGATAGCGGAACGACTTTACGCACGCGTTTTTATTGACTGCCATCCTATTCGATCCTTGCAACATGTAGGTTCCCATTGAAATGCGATAAGGTTGACGATGTATAGGTAACGACAGAAAGAGAGAGAATTCTTGACAAATGACAAATTTTTGAGTTTGTCATTTATGCGAAGGCGTAACTGACCGACATGCTACTAATAATTTGGCACGAGCGCATCTGTTGAATTCTCTGTTACCAGCTTAGTGCTATAAAACCAGTATTGCCGAATTTGCATTTAGATAATAGTTATTCAACACCTATAATGAAAGCTGTTAGTTATTGACCTGCATCACCAATTTTTCATGGGATGGCCTTAATTTTCTGTAATGATCAGCCCAAGGTGATTGGAACTCAATTTGATGATTATGGGTTACAAGATGCTAGCTTTACTAAGTACCTATGCAACAGTGATTCTTAACTAGGACAGTTATTCACAGATGCATTCGCAGCAACGGTGCTAAATATGCTGAGTTCGTCATTAATTATGGCTGGGCGATGCAGTTTTGTGTTAGGTATTGCAGCTGTATATTGATGAAACCCACTGAACACATTTATTGGACCATATATGTAAAGCTCAATATATATTGTCTATTGCAAAAGCACGTATATATATATATATATATATATATATGCACCGTTATGTGGGTCGTATCCGCCCACCAGTGCTAGGTTTGATTCGCACCCTGCCAGGATGAAACCGGAGAATTTCCCGTTCCCGGCCTTCTGCCTCCGTCCGCTGGATCCTATCGCGAGAGGCGTCCTCGAGGCTTGCTTCAGGATTAGCCACTGCATCGTGTGAAGTGCCTGTAGCAGTAACGAGGCCTGACAGAGGCTCCACTAGTGTCCACTCGCATACGCGCATCGCGACCAACAAAAACATAACGTGGGGTTCTCGGGACATCCTCCTGATTTACATTAATACATTATTAATAATAATCATAACACTCTCGGATGGTGTCCCTAGGACAAGTTTGCGAATGGTCTGGGTACGAATGCGTTTATCCGTAGCAATGCATCGTTCTGTTAGTGCTTTGACAAGCTGTAGATTTTATAGGGCCAGCGACATAGAGCCACAAATAATTTGCCAAGAACAATTGCAATTGCAACAATTGCAAAATTAGACAATAGGGAATATCTCGTCCCATATTCCTGCTATCTTTGCCTAGCCGTGGAGCAATGCTAACTGGCCGCGTCAGAGCAGCTTACGCATCCGTCCAGCCAATACCAGAACCGCTCGTCAATAAATGACAGATAGCTAAGTAACGGGTAACTAACAACGAGCATTACTAAAAGATGGGATTAAAGTAGGGAACATGTGGCTTCGATGGAAGTACGAAGGAACCGGTCGAAACGGCTGCTGGCACGAATTGCAGGTAGTCGAAGAAGAGCGTGATTCCGCGAGGCGCGCTAAACCGAGAGCTGTTTACCCTTGAGAGAATTAGCTGTGACACACTCAGTAGTCAGGGTCGAAACACATTGTATCAGCGAACCAAACGTTAACTACGTTAACTACGCCTCGAAAAAATTTTCCTATGACGAAGGCAAAGGGGTCTGGCCTGAGAAATGGACAGTAACGGGCGACAGGAGTTACTTCGTGCAAACGAAAAAACAGAACACGATAGGCCGAGTGGGAACTGTTAGAAAAATGGCGTGATTCGGCGGCGATGATGTCTCTGTCAACAAGCAAGGGAACAATATATATATATATATATATATATATATATA
>MNPL01004643.1:0-12381 GCA_002081605.1 Tropilaelaps mercedesae
CTTGAGCGAGCCTGAAGCGACCTTACGAGGAGGAGGAGGAGGTGGAGGAGAAGGTGGAGGAGAAGCACATAGAAGGTGGGATGCACGGGTTCGACTCCTACCGTCGCACATTTACATTTTTATGGGGTGATCATTCGTCTTACGAAGTAGTGCAACAAACACTATCGTGGACGTTACATGTTGTCTGGTGGTAAGCCTTAAAGGTATTTGTTTGGTAAACACGGAGATCGCCTCATCTAATCGTTTTCGTGCCACGACGACGCGAACGGCGTGGCTAATCTTCTTACGATAGAATTTTCTGTCCGCAGGATATGCCAGCACTATTCGTGGCGCCGCGCTATGCTTTAGTAAACGCACCTTAATAAAGTATTGCAACACCTCTAGGTCCATGGGCGCATGCCGTAAAACCAAATCGTATGGCCATACCAACTCAAATCGTAACGTGGCGTAACGGCGTAGATTTCAACTTCCGCTACCAAACGCCGTGCGGTTTATCTTTTCGGTCATTAGCCGACCTCAAAACAGGCTTCAGCCGGACAGACTGATCTTCCGAGTGCGTTATCCCTTCCTATCTTGTCGCAGAATCAGAACGAACTGTGGATGAATGGAGAGGAGGAGGAGGACGGGGGCCAGAAGTTGTTAGTGGAGTGAATAACGTTTACCAACGCGCATGAGTTCCCACGATGGTAACTTTATCGCGACGGAAAGGGTATGTGCATTTTGTTACGGGTTTGAATCGGAAACGCGCGCGGCCGCAATGTGAAGACGGCGTTCCGCATTGTTTGCTGTGGTCGCCGATCAACGAATAGCCTGTGAGCATAGGAAATAAAGTTCCGCAAGAGTGTAGAAATGCGCGAATTGATACGCAAAAGCTATTTCATCCTTAAGGGTGGCAAGATCAGTTGGACTGGAGCAGATGGTTTGTACCCTCCGCGAGATTTTTTGCGAGGTCATTCGAGGAAAGGTCTGGCGCTACCTAACCGTTGCGGTTCCAGAGACCAGAACCACTTTCGACTTGATCCGAGGGGTTCAGAGGGTCGTTGGCTCCGTAGGACTGTAATCCGATTTACGAGTATGATTGTAGGGCTCTCACGTTGCACAAACGGCCCAAGAACGTGGCTCCGAGTAATGGAAGACGCGGAGAGCCGAAGGACTTCGGTGTACTTGTGGTACTACACCATGCGCGGTCATCCTCGTTGAGAACATAACAGTAGAACTCATCGCCGTATTTAGCTGTTTACAACACGCACGTACAGTTGCCCACGAACCGGACTCTTGGGGTGTTCAGCATACGGCGTTTTTCTTGTGTCATTCCAGTGATCGTTCCTCGATTTCTCAATTGTTAGTTGCCGACATCACATCGATGGAAAACCAGCGAACAAACGCCTCCTCAATTTTGGACGTCGTTTAAATCTAATTCCAGATAGTTATTTGGGTTTCGCTTCTTGAAAATGCAAATTGCAAATCAGGTACGCACGCAACGTGTGTGCGGCGAGCCTTTTTTCACGAAACTTCATGTTATCTGCGCGCAAGGATCTCGAAGCTACGTGAGCACGTGCGGTGGTGGTCGCCTGTCAGTTTGAAAACAAAGCCATCCACTGCTCCATCGTGCCGTTCTCAAAGTACAACGTTTTCTTCTTGTGCGATTCATTTACGCATATCACATCGAAATCGAAACCGGTTTGTGCCATTTTACCTGCTACCAAGTCAGGAAGTTTAGTTGGGCAATAAGGATCGTCTCGGTTCGGACTGATTGGGATATAAAGGATCGACCAGGTGTAATGCCAAATTCGGGCGCAGCATTGTTGCACTGCCTGAACGAACCGTTCGCTTCCGATTCGGCCAACCTGTTCAATGCGCAGTGGTAATTGTAAATTATTTTTTAACTGGCAATTGTGAAGCGTTATGCAATTGAAGGTCACTTCTAGAAATTCGGAATTGAAAATCTACCTTCAACACGACAACACGTTATTAATAAGGAGGTCAAGAGCAACGTTGATTCGGGGGAAAAAAGTTCCAAATTAGTTTTCATTTCAACCGTCAATATTTTCAAAATGCCCCCGCATCCCTACGGCGTACCACCTTCAGTTACCGGAGGCGATGCACCAGCCACTATTGCGCTAAGCAAACCATTATAAATCGATTCGCATGAATAAAGATGCGAGCCTCATCCTCTTTGTTTCCTGTATGCAGGCTAATCCTCTCCTACCTCTTAGCAGCATGATTACAGGACATACATCCTTAGCGTATCCTGCTGCCTGTCGGATTGGTCCGTTTGCGGTGCCTTTCACGCGAGCAGCTGGACAGCGTTTGCAGTCGGCTCTGCGTAAAGAGTGGCCAAGCTATCCCCGTAAGCACCGCCTCATTTTTACCCATTTCGCCGCCATAGCTCTTAGCTCCTTCGCTCCGGACGAAGAGACGTAACGGCCGTAACGAGTTGTGAATAAAATATCCTCGTTGCGCTTTTTACCAGTATCGAGCCCCGATTGTGCTTCGGCGAGGTTTACTATATCGGTATTACGTTCGATGGAACGTTTGTGTCACTAGAAAGTGCTGCCCGAAGGTAACTGCCGCTAGCACTCTAATTCCGAGCTTTCCGGATGCCGTCGAGGTAAGTGAAACCGGACAATGGACAAACCAGGTATCGGCTGATCTGAGCGAAACGTTTTGGAAACCATGCCTGTCGCGTCTCGGTGCTGCAGTGTTTCGGGGGATCCGACGTGCATAAAGGGCTAAGCACAAATATGGTACGTGCTAGCAGCAGCGTGTGAACGGCGGGGCCAATGTACCGCCAGTTGGGCCATTGCCGCAACGAGTGTCGACAAACCCGTAAGTGTTGCTCCGTATTTACGTCCGCCGTACCTACGGTATTGATGGCTAAGCGGAGCCTCGCCTCGTCAGCGAAGGTGGTCGAGCAAACAAATAAACAAACAACCCTATTTATTACACACAGCCGATCGAATGAAGCTCTTTAGGGCTACGAGTTTTTGACGCATTGAGTCGCCCTACGCAGCAGGCCCTCAGAGGGATAATAGTCCATATTTCAGCCGTTCAGTTTACACCTTGGTGTTGAGTCGAAAAAAGATAGGAACTTGTGGTGCTTAAGTTACGTCACCGACCACCTCCACTGAGAGGTAGCAGTCATTGAGAGAAGTCTCTACTTCGTTTCATTTTAGGAGCTGATTGGATTTCTCCAAAAAGCCACAGACATCTCGTAATTGCCGACCCTGGCCCACACAGCTGGGCTAATGAATTTCAACTAATTAGTACTCATGTTTAAGAAAGCCTGATGCATATGGCTTTAAAACGTTAGCCTGCACTAGTTTAAAGTTTACAAATTACCTCGGTGCTATTATAATGCGCTAGCCAGATTTTAGCCAACTAGCTGCCTAAATTAGGAATATTCCACCGCTGTAATATGCACAAGTTTGTTGTTTTATTAAAATACTTCCGAATTTCATCTCAGCCTTTACGACTTCGTCGTGAACGCTCGTTAACAAGGTCGTTTCGAAATAGATGCTAAATGAATTTATGTACACCACGCTTTATATTATTATAAACTCATCAATTCGCCGCGTGCACTAAATTCAATCGCAATCCACGTATTCAAACGAGTTGACCCTGCAGTGCGAATCTTTCTCGACCCCCACATTACTATCAGATTCCGTTGTATTGTTACATGAAGCTCTTCAAAAAGGTGAACTTGACAACTTTGTTTGTTTGTTTTCCCATGCCACGACTACACCAGAAATAGCTCTGATCTGGTCTGAATGCCACTCGTATAACCACACTTAGGGTAGCCAGTAGTCGTTATGTTCATTTGGAAGTTGTCGTTCTTCACGGCACTTGCTAGTCAAACGCCGTCCGAATAGACTTCATGGGTGCGAACAAATTATACGAAAACTTGAATTGCCAATCGTGTCGGATACGGCCCGCCAGTTCGTCACGCTATTTTGACGTGTAGCGCCTTCTGTGGAAGGGTTCCTCCGGCGGTAACCAACCCCCACTGACTACAGTCGTTAGTCGATGAGCACCGCATGGCGAACTCCATAATCCAACTCTCCCCGGTTGACAATTTCCTTCTGGCTCATTAAGCATCAGATGAAGGCAGAGAGCGGCCTGATCGCGGGCGGCCCCCTCTGGCGGCGCCATTACGACCATATTTGCCCCCAGGCCGTTGGGTCTTCGAGACAGTCCAGTTGGCACATCAGTTCGCCACTCCGGCTCACACTTAAGAGTGCTTCATCGCCTCGGATCGCTCCATCTCCCATGCGCTGTTTATGATACGATGACTAATACATCGTTATTGTCGCAGCATTGCTGTGATGTGAAGGCTCAGATGCTGCTCTTGTCTTGCTTGTACAGCGTCTCGGACTTACACTCCCGGACTTCGGGCTTGGCTTTGAACAGGAGCCGCGCCCGCCTGCACACGTGTGGATGTACATTTCGGCCCATTTATGGCCACGCCGTATTGACCTGAGTTGTTCGTACATGTCAACTGGCAACTGGCCAAAAGGTGGCTTCGACATGACGCACCCTGGCCATTGTCTTGTCCTTTTGTCGTGATACCTACAAACAGCTCGATACATAGTAATACGCTTGGCCCAAGCGAAGCCACTCGCAGGCTGCTCTCCAATATTAGAAATGGGTCCAACCAACAAAGACAAAAAACAAAAAATACCTCGAGAGGTCATATCGCAATTGCCATGAGATTCAGTGTAGTGCCTCTGCACGCCAAAACCCTACATTCGAGGTATCTGGCTTCGTTCTACTTTTACGGTTTTCTGTAATCGATAAGAAGTATTTCCGTTTTCAGACGCTGCTGGCCTCACTTCTGCTCTATCACAATACATTAAACGGCTACACACGGGCAGAGGACACCTATCGTGAGGCGGGTGAATTATTTTAACTTACTGAGTGCCTATGAAGAATCAACACACGTGGCATTCTGACATGTCGGCGGTGAATGTCTTTTCAGGAATCAGAAATCGTGACGGTCTCCTGAAAAATGAGGACTAAGAACCGCTTCGGTTTGAAAGCTCCATGGCCTTTTCTGCGCCAAAAAAGCTCCGTCGCAGCGTCACGCGATGTTCTTGCGGCCGTGAATCGTCTCTGAAGTGGCGACCTCAGATCAGCCGACTGAAACGGTGCATTAACTAATTGGCCACTGATCAATCAGTCTCCGCCGTTCGAGTTTTTCTCATAACGTCTCGCTCGTGAGAAGACGTCAATTCGAATTAAATTCTCTTTTTTTTGTCTTCGCAGTATTAGTAGTTGTAGTAGCAGCAGTAGTATAAGTAGTAGCAGTAGCAGTAGCAGCAGTAGTAGCAGTAGTAGTAGCGAGCTTAGCATCGGAACGAGCCCGAATTTCGTGGAAACGAGTGGGTGTGTTCAGCCCTTTGTTTCTGTTGTCAATGGTGCACACACACGCGCACATACACACACACACACATATTAATGTTATGGCTTTTACAGCCGGCCATATGACCTTTTGCTATAGCCTCTCGTTCGAAGACACTGCCGTCTACGGTGGCCACGTCCACGTTGACTGGATTGGCGTAAACTTTTCGTTAACGAAAGATCACAACAGCCTGTGCCCCACCTGCGCTTCGTCTACATTCATACAATAACACTGTTCTCTAAGCTACTCATTCTAATGAGTTTTGTCTCAGGAAGTGGGAGCTACCCGTTTGCTCGGGTCAGTTCCCTTTGACTTCACCGGTGGGATCGCCACCTTCTGCTGTCAAAATTCCCAATCTGTTACGAAGTTCTGGGCGCGCGCGCGCGCGCGCGCCCAGAGCTTCCTAACGGGGAAGCCGGACATAGTCGAAAAACTCGCTCTCGTGCGATTTCGGAGCGCTAATTTTCGGACGAAGTTTCCACCGAACAGCGACGACTCTCGTTCGTTCGTCCTAACCGCTCGCTCGGTAATGATAATTCGGTTATGAGTGTTGTTCAAAACGGCCAGCGTTGCCGAGGGCAGCGTCCGGCCGAAAAATGATTCCCCAAGAGTCCACTACGTTTCGGGACAGCCGGGCATCAATTTGCTCGGCGAGTTCGACCGGCGCGGGCCGTGTCCCTCTGCGCTCTCTGCGGCTGTTTCGTCTAGAGTCGGGCTGTGGCTGTCTTGTTCTTCCAGTCGTGTTATGCTTTATCGTTAACGAGGTTCCAGCTGGTGACCGGTTGACTGGGTCGGGCACTCCTGCACGGCACGGGAAGACCGCGCGAGAAGACGGCGTTTCGCGCTGTGCTCCACGGGCGCTCCGCTCTGCGAGACGGGCCGCGACGCTCTTGACCGGCCATAAAAACCTGATTTCATTGCGTGTGCTCGCCGTATCACGGGTTGATGAAGTCACGCTGATGTCAATCGCAAGCGGCGTTTAAGTCGCGTTCGCCCACCTAGCCGCGTAACGCTGTACGATGCCACAATAGTTCCAAGCGTTCCCTACGGAGAATTGACAGCCCGACGGCACTGCCTAATGACCGCTGCTTTTTACCGCTGTTGACTGGTTCTTCGCTTTTCGTAGCGTTCTTGAACGCCGCGGGCCGCTCCAATCTTTGGCACGCAAACGGCCGCAACCTCGTTCAACGGCCACTCCTAACGGCCCCAGATAATGGGAGGGCAGTGAAATACAGGGATGCAATAGTTTACGATGTGTCAAGCCTTCACCTAGTTGCCATATACCAAGCCGCCGAAGCGATAAGACCACCTATAAAAAAGGGTCCATAAACAAGATTTGCTGCAAAGAGCAGCCACCCGAGATATATTCTTTCCGCGTCGGATTTCATCCTCCATGTATTTCTGGCTGTGCCATCGTCTACGAAGCTACGTACGGCCGACGCAAATGACGCCCACACAAGCATACACACGAATGCGTCAATGTATGTTTGTTTTGTTCTTCTCTTAATGGCCCCAAAGCTTGACGCGACCATGGATGGTTTCACGTGCAAACTTCGCGCGTTTGTTGCGCTGATCTACACTCACGCTGAGGTTCCGTAACGTAAAAGAAGTTGCCGCGTGAAACCACCACCGTCGTATCTGTCTGGTATAATGGGCAAAAGCGCTTTGAGCACGCAGGCGACGCTATTCAAATTGGACTAATGAAAAAAACAGGCACGTTAGACCGAAGGCTGTTTATTCCGTAGACCACGGAGAACACGGCGCGAGCGCACACCTGCACTTCGCAGAAGCCTACCCTAACTAAGCTTACCAGTTTCAGTCGTTGCGACAAAGGTGTATGCCATTTGTGACGCAACCTGGCAACCGGTTTATCGCCAACCGCCTCGTCTCAGGGTAGCGGAAAAACGGATGCACCGTGATCAATCTGCGAAGTTTCATCTAAATCATCGCACATCAGATAAACGTGCTTTCCAACGTTGGTGATCTTCAGTTTGTCAATGGTGATCGGATTGCTAACGTACGCTTTGTTTTTAATATCACCTCACAGGTCGAAGTGATCCGCGGGCGTAAATCACCTGCGAGGGATTACGCACGTACCCCATCTCGGAAGGTCGAGGCCTACAGGACCCTGCCAACTATCGTTCAAACCAGCTAACGCGACCGTGACGATGTAATCTCGATAGACGTAGTCATGTAACAATGACAATAAAAGAAGTATTATTGTGTATGTGGCATAACAGAGAGGACAAGGACAACGTCCTGCCCACGTATATGTCATAGAAATGTACCTCCTGATTGGCCTCCTGTCTGATCAGCTCAATGCAGCGCCTCATCAATTTTAGCGTATTTCAATCAAGTACTTCTGGCGTCTATTTACGGATGGCCATGTTGGTAATGGTACAACACTGCGGTAGCGATATAACCGGAAGAAATCCAAAAGGTTGCTGCTGTGTATATTATCAGCCTGTATTTCGGAAGATTGATACATCACCCAGTGCTTAGACGTTTTCTCAAACATTTTCTCAAGAGAAAGAAGAATTCTTCAATGAGTGCATGCATGGACGAATTAGACTGTGCCAATTGCCTTTTAGAACTCTTTATCTGGCTCTAAGATTTAACTGAAGTAAAAAGTGTCGAAATCGAATACAGTAAATATTAGGTTGACGCATGAGCAGCCTGGGAACTGGGATTATCTGTGTTGCCAAACATATATAAGTAGCTTGAAGAAGTGTATATTATGTATAAGATATAACAACAAGCGTATACGATATCTAGTTTTAGACTTGACTGTCCTCTCGGAATAATCAAATATAACAAATAGATCGTAGGAAATATTCATACACCACACAAATTTACAGGAACTGAGTTGCTGTCAAACGTGAGAGAGCTACTCTTGGAATAAACTCATACAGATAGATGGGATCAGATTAAGTTCGGTCTGTCAGAAAGATCAAGGTGAGATTGTACTCTTGACCTTATTTACAAGGTCAAGAGTACAATGAACGTGATTGTAAATTACCGGTCAGACAGATTGATCAACAGCACGTCAGATGCCACGGAGATGTCGTCCATGGGCACGCTATTGCGGTAAGCTCTGTCCCTCTCATTGATGAAGAGGCCAAGAGCGAAAATTGCTCTTATGCAAGATGACAAATTAAGGAAGCTAAACGCGTTGTGGTTTCGTTGAAACTGATAAACTCAATGTTGGATGCGTCTTAGAGACCCGAATGGCGATCTATCAAAGCTTATAGCACTGTCTAATTGCCATTGCCCTCGTCGACAAAACTCGGCCTATAGGGGACATGTCTTGCACATAGGGTGATTTTTGAAAGCTGAAAGGACGGACGCTTTACATTTTATTTCGAAAAAATTTCCTTAATCATTCTCCGGATGACCCGCCTTTGAGTCAAATTAAAAATGAGTGTGATTTACTTAACATTTTCCCAAGGAGTAATACCGCTAGTAATTAAGAGTACACTGTGTGACGAAAACATAACGGTCGTGGTAACGCGAGAAGAGATTGATGCAAATATATCAAAAACGTAGTGAATTCAATTGGATATCGTCTAATCGATGTGTTTGTTTTGTTAAGTTTCATACAAGGAAAATACGGCTAGGCCTTAATATCAGACAAGCGAATTAACTTTTTACCGCTTACATGTGAAATAAATATGATGAAGACATTCATTTTGGGCGAGGCAGCAGAGCCGTCGGTAACGTGATATTTTTTTAAAATACAAATCGCTATTTCAAAGCCAAAATGGCGAAACGCGGGTCACCTACCAAAGCGTGCTCAATTACTGGTCTACAGACTCCGTACGTAACGTCTCAAGATCTCATGGCTTGTTCTTCTTTGTATTGAAGTTCAGTTAGTATAAAAATATAATAATGAAAAAATAAATATACTACATCGCAAAAAATAGCGCACTAGAGCCCTGTTGTTAAAATATTACAGTTACGAAGTAATTCTTATAATGTTCTAGCAGAATTTCTATACAATCCCAACAGAACATCGACGGAACGTCCGCATTCATCGAGACTTCGCACCTGCATCAGGTAAAATGCATGTTTTTCCATCATAATCCACGCTCTGTCAATCTGCTCTGGGAAAGCTGCACACAATCTTCGCTTTCAAAAGGCCAAATACCATCATCGCAGATAACGGCATACAATTTCCTTCCTCAGTTTTTATCCACAGTCAAATGGGTTGACAAAGAGGACATCGAAAACGCATACACGAGCTGGAGAAAAAAGTTGGTATTGTAATCATCGAAGCTGGGTTTACGTTTGAATAGAGCAACACTCCACGACCGAAACCGAACTCCGCCAGAATTGTTCATCAGGCGAAGAAGTCGTCCTTCGCCCGTTCTGAGCAGAGAAAAGAGGAAAGTGGAGAGCAACGAACGGCCGAAACCAGTTTGGAGTGCTCCCAGGCCCGTATGGCAGTCTAGTATGGTCCCCGTCACAAATCACCACAGTTCCCAGGTGACCATGCTGAATGATCGGAGCTAAACAACGCGGAGGTGGGAGAAAATACCGTACCGTTCATTGGAGCACTCATATTGGATACGCCATGCGAACCAACTACAACAAACATCGACGCTTTCTACATTGATCATCTATGCTACCAAAGGGATGCAACCAAAAGGATTCTGCCAAAGGGGCTCTACCAAAGGTATGCTATCACGGGAATGTTATTACATAAACGCTACCGGCGTGTGAGGTAGCGTAATGCTGTAAACGGAGTAAATACGATGAGCTGGCAACTGCTTAATGTTTTTCTCCATATGAGCTCCCGGTAGACTTGATATTCGGTGGAACTGCCACTGATGAACAAATCTGGGATGACACCAAAGTAACTAAGGCATTCAGGCAAAGATTGAAGAGGGTTCAAGATATCAAATAATCATAATAATATCAGTAATAACGCAAACGTGTTCATACTATATATATATGACATTCATGCTGCACGAGAGTAAAAGCATACAAATACATGCTCTCAATTAAATTCCCCTTTGACTTCGATACGGTTGTATTCTAACATGGCATGGCTACGTTGCCTGATCAAAGGCTACTATGATCTTATTTGACTGCAACGGGGATGCCAATAAATAGTACATGGGCACTTCTCGTGCATGATTCACAAGCACGGTCTATTCATCGACAAAAAGTTGACTTGTCTAGTACACCGGCAACAAAGGTGTATAGAACGACTTACAGCTCACATAAAAAGTTTCCTTACTGGCTTCTTCCTGCTTGTATTGCTGTAGAAGAGTTTTCGCCAGAAGGATTTGTAATTCTATCGGATTAATAAGCTGACCATAGCTATTGGCAGCAGCCGTCTGAGCGCGTTGTACCCATTGGTGTTGCCAGGATGTAGCTTCTAACGACAATATTTTAAGACGTGGCCCTTTGGCTGTCTCGTACCCAAAAATATATGTTATGTGCATTTTTAGATTTTCCGAAAATTAATGTGCACACTTATGGAAGCGTCTAAGCGTCCGACGAATACGACGAATTTGAAATCTGTCACTTTTTCTAAAGTTTCGTATCAGGCTATTAAACACCAGTTCAGGGGCAATATCTAATGTAGCCCACACATCTCTCCACTAATAGATATAAAGCTAGCATATTCAAAACCTGGAAAACATGCGAGACAGTTTGACATAGTGAGTGACATGTTACAGTATAAAATCGCCGAACAAATTTGCACATACCTACTACGCATGGTAGTCTAGCCAGCGATACACTATCATCACTCATATAAAAGCGGAATGTAACCAGTGGAAGGCCTTCTGTTCGGCGTATTGTTACGTGCACAGATTAGTTCGCGGTGGGGGCGTTCATCTGAACCTAATAACGGCTTAGCCACCTGGCTAACAAAGGATGATGTGCAGTAACGCCCAACGTTCATTGGGTCTCGTCTCTAAGACCAACGAACTGATTCTAATCCTTCGTCATTGGCTACTTGTTTTGACCTTATCCCTACCGCGAAGAAAATATACACGACCAGAGCTACACCAAAGTCTCCGTATTGAGTAAGCTATGGCGCGTTTCATGCTTGTTCTTATGCGATTCAGAAAATTGCCCAACAATGTTGACATGAAATTTTAATAACCTACTTTGGTCATACTTCAAAGGAAAAATTTGTTACGCCAGATTCTTAATGAAAGGTTACAGTATCTAGCCCACAAATGTGTTTGAAAATGAAGACATTTGAAACACTGTGTATGCAAACGTGTACATGATGGTACAGAGCAAATAAAGAGCTTTGATCTTTAATTATGATCTAAGAAAATGGACAATAAAAGGTAGGTATGTACTAAAATAAGTTAGACGGCGAAGAATTAGCCTGCAATCACACTTTTTAAAGTACATTGAAACCTTACTTAACGAAACAAATAAGTTTATTTCTATATATAGTTTTAATACAGTAGGTAAAAAAAATGATTAAACCGTCTTCTACAATAATCTACTATCGCTGTCAGTATGGCACACAAATTTTCAAGGCAGTAAAGCCTTATCTGAGCCTGACTACAGTGAGTGGACGTGGAGTTTATCGTCCGTGTATCGCTGAAGATGTCGACATGAAGCGATTTCGTACAACTAAGCCCTCTGACAAGGCGAAGGAAGTCATAGGACGTTTCACTGTCGTACCCGTTCGCTAAACTGTACGGACGTTCTATGCACGGAACGCTGATATTAGTGAACTGAGTTAGTGGAACTACGGTGGTTTTCTAAACTTTCCTGCTAGCCAGCAGAAAATAACTTCCTAGCTAGATGAATTGTTTGATTAACAGGATGCCTAGATGACCTACACTCCAATAACTAAGCAATTTGGATTTCAGTTAGTTCTCACTTCTACTCTTGAACAAATTCTGCTAGCTCACTGCAATTAAATTATGCTTATTCACGCACAAATTGAATGACTGATATTCTAATTCTTCTATTCTGCGATATATATATATATATATATATAT
>MNPL01004643.1:12962-42485 GCA_002081605.1 Tropilaelaps mercedesae
AAGATATGGGCGATGTTATCAGACATGCATGTTACCTACTCGTTTCAATCCTCAAGACCCGAATGTGCTGGTTACTTTTTTTTAGTGGATTTGGTAGAAAACGCTTCGAACAACCAACAGCAGTTAAAACACGCCCGTCGAACAAAACAAGGCCAGAATTGGCAACTTAACAGAGTCGCTGCTTACAAATATCAGAGTACGAGGTCGTCGACTCAGAGGATGAGAAAAAGTCGTACGATGGGAACCCGATAACCTCGATCGTTTCTGCATTGAAATATTCGCTCGTTGCTAGCGGCTCATTGTTGAACGTCGCCGTCCGCGAAGACCATCCGTGGCTTAAATCTGGTAAATGTAGAGCCCCGAAGCCGATATCCACCCCGTTTTGAGCGCACTGAAAATAGCTGGTCGAGCTGTGCAGTTTCGCGTTCGGGAGTCCATACCCGACCCATCTGAAGACTTTGAGACTCTGGCCCTCCTTTTTGTCGAAGCAGAAGACGAAGCTCTCTCCTGTGCCGAAGAACTTCGACAACGTATGCCTTCTGCGGTCGGCCCAGTCGCCCGAGCAGTAGGCCCCGAGTGTTTCGCCGGCCGTTGTTCTCACCAAAATAATCGTCTGCTTGAGTCCCTCCACCCGTCGGTAGAACGTTTGCAAGGACCGGCCGTGCGTCTCTGTGGTAAACACAATTTTTGGTTCGTTTGCCAGGCACGTCTGGGGCAGATAGCGCCACAATGCCTTGAGCTGGACGGTGTTTAGGATCGACGAGTGCACGAGCTCCGACAGGTGGACATCGTACTCTTCGCATTGTCGCGAGATCTTGCTCCCGCCTCGCGCTTCGTACGGTCGGTTGCTGTCGCCGTTGTCAAAACTGCGCGATTCGCTAGGTGGCTTGCCGGAGGCATCCTTGAGCGCGCCGGCATTGCTCTCATCGTCAATGCCCAGGAATCGTCCGAAGCAGCAGTAGAAAAGGTTGCACAACGACGAGCAATGTCCTCGACACATGCTCTGCCTAATTCGGCAGACCTCCATAGCCTAGCATCGAATTTCGGAGCAGCCACATTTCGAGAAAATACCATTTTATAAGAGGTCTTTCGTTATCGTCGCAGGTTTGAGTGGCACTATCTGCATATATGTGTGGAAGAAAGTCTGCGTGGCCATGCATACGGTGAGGAGCGGTACACGCCGAGGGCTCTTCTCAAAACGAAAACTGAGCATCTCAGACGTTCGTGGATCAAACGCTGATGACAGCGGTCAAAGGGATCATTTGCGTTTGTCTTTATCTGTTGAAGGCTCGTGATTGTTTCGTGATGCCTCGTGATCAGTGTATGTTCGGTGAAGTTCGGCAATGCGACCTCATCCTCGGCTAGCTGAGCACCGTCTAGCGACCGTATTTACCTTGTTAATAGCAAAGACAATTTTGCTGTTCGGCGTTTGGCAGCAATGCTTTATATGGTCGAAAAGCATTTTGTGGAATGACCGGAGGCACTTTACTATCGCAAAGAACTTCGTAGCAGAAGAGGCTTCGTGTTGTAAAGGGTAATTCATAAGTTCCATGTTTATCCTCGTCGTTATGAGGCAGATGTGGTCGTGTTTTTCTCTTAATGCAAGAAACTGACAGAAATCGTTTTCGTTTGAAGCGTATACGATTTTTTTTATCGTATACACTTCAAACGAAGAGTAGCCCGATGCAGAACAAGATGGATGTCGTTCACGAATGTGCTGTGGGATTAATGTACATTTTTGGCTACAGACCAACTCACCCAATTGAAACATTAAACGCCAATTATGGGCAATATGGATTAGATACGGTGTTGTAGAAACACGCGTTGAACATATTGAAGAGAGTTCGAGTAACAAATTCAGAGACCAGTTATATTTCAAATAAAATTGTGTTTTATCAGCTTTAGAGTGAAACGACCTTCTAGACTACGAGTGTTTCCTGTGAATGTGTGCAAGTGAAAAAGCACCTGTGGACTAATATCATATGTCTGGGGTGGATGGGTGTGTGTGAGTCTAACCTTGGTTCTGATATGTAGAGCCTAATCCGGATAAGGAGCCCCTTATGTACATACGGCAGCAGACCTAATCTGACTGTTTTGGTGAATCTAAAGGTAACCTAATTATCTGAGATTATCTACCCAGCCATAGTCTAAGACTAAACGGTAACAGCGGTTCCGTCGAAACAAAATTAAGACATGTCTCTCGCTCGTGATTGGAAAGCGACTTTCGTCGCTCGTTTTTTTTGCTAACACAAACACAATGCTAAACCCGACCCGACTAGTTGCTCCTGCAGGAGTCTCGTCCGTTGCCAAGGCACAGCCCAAACATCGAAAGATTTCTGTTAGCAAACGCTATAAATGTATAGCTAAAAAGTAAAGTATACCACGGTACACAACACGGCAACGATCCGTTACCGAACGCCGCACACAGCCCCCTACCGGTGAGCTCCTGCCAAAAACGCCAATACTCCAGCATAAACTTCCGCTAGTCCGGTACGGCCCACGCTAACGTCGATGTTTCACGTACACCGCTTCATGCCGGACATCACTATTATCACAGATACGAAATCGACGCTGAGCTTCGACGATAGGCGATTACCTCAATAGAGGCGATATCGAAGTTCTCTGTCATCGTCAGCGGCTCTCTGCAGAACACCGGCACCCTCGACGAACTACCGCGGAAGTCGCGCAGGATCAGCGCTCCAGACGCGACGTTCAGCTCGTCCGGCTTACACTAATAGTGGTTTTGGTTTTGCCTTATTCGGGGGTTTGAAATGGTCCGCGTACGGGAAGACCTTGATGCCGGTGTTACCATCCACATTTCTGAGCTGGAGGACGAACGTCTCGCCCGACTCGACGAAGCTGTTCCGTAGCTTTGATTGGTCGGGCCAGTCAGTCGTACCGTTAACCGCCAAGGACGTCGCCATCCGCCGCCTTAACCAGGAGGAGGATTGTTGGCTCCTACTCGCTGATCCTCCGCAGTAGCATCTCAAACGACATCCCACTCTCTTGCATCGAAAAGGTGATCTTCGGTTCGTTGCCGTAACGTACTTCGGCGACAGCTGGCGAAACGGCAACCTCAGTCGCTGGTTCGCTGCGACGACCAACGACTTAACTGTTTCGACCGAACCTTTCTCGCGGCCCGGCTCCGGTGGCCGGCGGGCCCGGCATGCCCGTCGATGACATTTCCTGTCTTCGTCATTTTTTCGTCGTCTCACTTCTACCCGTGTAGTATCCGTGAAACATCGTTCGAGCGGTTGTTGGATGCGGTAATTGGCGGCGAGTGAGAATCTGTGAAGGGACAGGCTTTCGTTTTTTCGTTTGACTGGCTGGCCAGTTACCTGTCGTGTTGACTTTGGCGGTTTGCATTGGTCAAACTTCGTCGACAAGCCCAGCGGCCTGACGCATCCCGAGGACGACGCGTAGGTACGGTGGTTCAACGCTCGCCGGTGCGTAGTTAAATTTATGGGGTCTGCTTTGTAAAGAATTGCAACACCGTAGACGTGAATTGTTGGCTGATGACCAGCTCTGCTAAAGTTCAGACGTCATCGACGAAACAGACACAAGTGGAGACAGAAGTTTGACCCGTTGAAGTACTAACCTTGCCATTTGCAAAACGAACGGCACGGCGCGGTCGTATCAACCCTGGGATAGGTATGAGATGATCAGATGTATTGTCTGTTTCTTGAGCTTCGTGAAAGAGTAGTTCGTTGCAATTTTCATCGAAATAATTTTATTTCGAAGCGAACATAAGTTAATTTTGATAAAAAGTCATTTAAAAAAATTCGAAGAAGACAAATCGTATTTGATGCCTACACAATGATTAACATGTTTAGCGTTATTCTCTGTGCAAACTAACCTATGTTCGTTCATACATCGAAATTAGATCAATCTATTTCAACTAAAACTGCGGTAAATGATTTTTTTTACTAAGACAGCATACCACAAATGCCAATTGCCTTCAAGTAGGAGTTTTCGCAACAGCAAAAAATGTCAAATGTTTAAATAATTCATAGTCCATAGTCCATCGTGACGTCGGCTTCAAATAATTTTCGAATATCGAGTTTTCGCAACCCGCTCGTGTGCTCTCTCGTAGCAACTGCGCACTGAACGCTCGTTTTGGAGTTCATAATCGATGGTCAAACAGGTCCTAAAATGTAGTTTGACTCTACAAGCTTACATTTGCCCCTCTGGCCCTGCTATATATCGAGGGATGTTTTGACAAGCGCTAGTTTTCTGTTCACATTGTACTTATCGTCTATACGATGAATAAGCTAGTAGTAGATTCAGTTGACGCGGAACATGCGAAGGAACAAGCATGCGCTGGAAAAATCAATTTCATTAAAACTTAGAGATATAAAATTCCACGTATGCGACTTAGGGTGTAATGTATGTACATAACTATTGCACTGAGGTGAATCAAAAAATTATTATTATACGTTTTTTGCCATGGATTGCGAGTCTTTATCGAGTAATATCCTCATTTGAATTGGCCGCCATGTCGATGTTTCTCTTTGATACATTGAATGTTTGTACGCCCGTCCATGTCAGAGCCTCTACAAACATATCGGGTATGCAAAAAAATCAAATCTATTATTTACGTACTGACTATTGCTACATAGAGCGACTGTATAGTCTTAACGTATCCACGCGTATACAGCACACACACACACACACACACACACACACACACACAGAGTCGTGTAAATATTGACTTTTGTATGTCAGATGTTACTAACATTTATTCGAAATTACCTTCGTCTGGCGCGCTGGCTGGTCAATTCGTCGGCATTCGTCGAACGTGTTTCATAGCCAGTTTCTCGTCACATATCTGCTGGTGTGTGGGGAACTCATCCTCGATACTTGTACCTATGACATCTTTGATTGATTACCAGCAGACATGAATACATGGGTAGGCATTATTTCGAACCCTCAATCGTTAGTCATACACGCTCGCCATGCATCAAACCGCGATTCCACGATGAGCATTGTACGCGGTAATACCGAATTAATCCTCAACTAATGAATAACCGCCGGCCCGTCGAGTGGCTTGCGCAGGCCTAGTCCTAGGGAGTGGGCCTCGACTGACCTGCAAATGTTTGCACGGTTTGTCGATTATCCATGCGGAATGCCAGTGAAGCCAATTGGTTGGAAGAGGGGGATGCTTCGTTTCCAGCCGGCCTACCCATGCGCACACGCCTGGCCGAGCAGGCTTTGCTTATTCGGAGGTCGTTCGTAATCTACCTCGATTGTTCTGCTTTCCCCTACACGTACGAAGCTGATTCGATGGCTGAGGTCTTAAAAAACACAACGCTTGAAAGTTATAGCAACTTTTTCTCGTTCCTATCGAGAGGCGTATCGCCAACGCGCCTCGAACCCACGCTAGAAATCGGACCTGCAGCGTTCCACGTCGAACTACGGCAAAAGGTAGAGAATGGATTACGGTGCCGTACACCAAATGTATGCAGATGAGCTTGAACCCTTGCTAGCCACTGGCACATGTATACATAGCGCGATAGGACTTCATTGTAATCGAAGACCTCACAACATAGCCGAGCATGGCCGAGTCGACGAAACAACGAAAGGCAACTTCTACAAGTTGCAAGCGTAATACACAGATGTTTGAAAACAAATGCAGACGGCATTGGATAAAGCGTAAGCCACTCTAGACAAGTAGAATATTGAGTGATATATCTCGAAGGGCGCACACCCCCAACCTCTGAATATGAGGGGATTATCACTCGTTAGCGTAGTTATACGCCTACGAGTGAACGGCGCGCTTTTCGAGCGAGCGCCTTTACGAAACGTCTACCTGTAGAACAAGATGAAAAATTTACCTTCCGCGCGAACCACGAACACATGCGCGAATATGTGATCCTCGCGTGGTATCGACTGACTATTTTTATCAACGAGTGCTACTCCGACGACATTTGCTCCGTTGACGGCAGATGCTGAAATCGTGAATCGGCAGGAAGCTGCGGTGAAGGCGCTGGCTTGCGCTTTGCTACCGGCGACAGCGTTCCGGCAAACGGACACGATCAAATTGCGATGATTACAATTCGGCGTAAGGCAAATGAGCCATTGGCGTGTTTTCGTTTTTAGTGACTATCAGCCGCAACAAAGGTGCTCATAGGACAATGTGCTAATGCCCTCGGTAGCAGGTTCGTTGCCTATGGCAAAACGTAGTGGCGAAACCGCTACCGTGCGGCAGTGCATTAAACAATACGGCAGCCATTATAAAGTGTGGCTAATGGCCATGGTCGGGTGAACGCAATTTGCATTGTAGACGCCTCTGATATTCGGCTCATTGGCCATTTTCTTTGCAAGCGGTGTCAGTACCCCAATAAATGTGAAACGTCTGCTCCAGACGCAGCAGACTGGTTTTCCCTCATGTATTAGTCGGCGATTATCCGAATTAATGGCGCTTCCACTGTACTGATCCATCCCTCTTCCTAATCTCAGATTTTCGCCCATAAAGTAGCTATCGAACGTCGTTCAACTACACAAATGCCCAGAAAACCGATCACCGGCCAGTATATGTCCGGTCCCTAAAGTGTGCAAAACGAATTCCCACCGAAATCCGCCTCCAACGGCGTGCGTTGCGCAAACTCTAAATATTCGACGTGTTATATCGTGGTGTACGCAACGCCTGAAACGCACAAGACCACCGGTACATTCCGATGGACGCGCGTCCAAACGGCGGCGGTGACAACCGTCGGTTTTCCAGCCACCAACCTAACCGGCCCAGCCGTCATGCACGAATCCAGTCAAGCAGACCAAGAAATCTTTGGAAAAACTACATACTCAGCCTCCATGTCGCCATTCTGCCGCTTCCAAGATGAGTTTCTACTTTCCGAACGGCATCAGACAGACAGCCGCTACGACGTTCATGAATATCTGATCTACCCGGTCACGTTTGCGGTACGCTAGCTCCTCTCGCCAGCCTCCGTGGCCCCCTGTCGCGATTCTAACAGTGGCTGCTTCCAACAATAGGCAAACGATGGCCAAGCGATGCTGGCCGAGGATCTGGAAGAAATTCAAGAAGCAAAATACGTCCATAGTCGCTAGCGTTCAACTTGCTGGGTCACTCTTTTAACGAATGCTGACCAGAAGTTTCGCGTTACGTAAAGGTGGGGCTTTGCAGCGGAAACAGATAGGGGCAAACGTCGCATGACAGAGACCTCTTGCATGCGCCGCGGTCAAATGCATCTGAACTGTCATCAGTTAGGCAATGGCAGAAGGAGGGGTAGCGATGTCACAGGCGAAGGTTTGTTGTCGAAAAAGACCGCGCGCAGCCGAAATTTTCCGCGACGTCAAAATCCTAGAAGAATCACCTTTTCGAAACGCTATTGTAGTCAGCCCGGGATAATTGACGATTGACTCGGGTGGCTAGTTTGTATCGACACGCTGCTCTAAAACTAAGAATGCTGAGTGTACTGGCTATGCTCTACTAAGATGTCGTTGTCAAATCTCGGTCCTAACGTATTCTGTTGGTCGGGTACTGTCACGCCAGTCACGTTCGTGAACTGTGCTTGTACCACATTATCGGTGAACTGCGCAATTTTGCTGACCGTACAGAAGATCGGAATGCTATTATTGGTATTGTAGTAGACAAAAATCACTGAAAATCGTTTCAACGCAACGATTTACTTATATTTGACGTTTTGTGGGTCACCATCTACCGAGCCTCTCGTTGTAGGGTATTTCATGGTATTTCACCGTTTGTGTCTGTGTGAAGCACGAATTGCAGTAGAATACCATAGCTCGCCTATGTAATAAATTGCCATTTTTTTAGTTATGACAATGTAAATGTAAAGGTCATCGTGGTTAAAGCACACCCATTAATATCCCACACCGCTTTGGGCTGCAGTTGGTGAATGTACCATCTTTATATCTATGCCAATGCAATCTAACGTCCATTGACCGGTGCTTCCTTGGGTCGGCGTCAAGACACCGACGACAATGGCGTCTCTCTGTAGCGGTACAAAAAAAAATCGCTAATCCGACCTTATAACAGTAGGCGAGACAGCGAATAAACTATTGATGATTAATAAGTAGTATCTGATTCGTTTAAAAAACCGATACGAGGACGAAGTAAACCAAGTCCTATCTGCGTGGCTGAACCAACCTTGTCTGGCTGTCTCCGGAAGAACCCAACCGAGAACAATGGGTCAGCGAGCACCTGACCAAGGGTCGAACGCCCCAGGTGAACATAAACAAACCTGAAAGGAACGTCGAAACTATCGCGAAGCCATCATCGTTACATGCGGCGACCAACAGTGGATCCCTCGGATTGTCACTAGATTGCCGGAAGTGAGGAGTGGATATTGCATTGCCGATTCATTAAACACCGGACTCACGTAATGGAGTGTGAGGTGCTACAATTTCTGTGGTTCCTGCATTGCGTGGCACCTATACATAGCCATCCCGTGAAGTGTTACGGGAATATCGTAGTGTGGCTTTTTGCTTCTCGATTTGTATATGCCACGACGCATCGCCAACATGCATGTGATGCCTACGGGTGAAATGCACTGCAAGATCCCACCAACACACGAAAGTAATCTTCCAGGTCCGCAAAAAGCTGTTGGGCGTTTTAAGGATCAGAGGTGTCTCCTGTTATAAAAGCTTCTCCTCTAATTTTCTGCACACCTCGCCTTAAGATTAGCACGCGCACGTTCGCAGTGTGACGCGACGCGCAGGACATCGCGAAATCGTGATGCGGAATGAAGATCTTCTCTCCCGTATGGCCTGTTGCCAATGAAATGTACGCACGGGACGTTTTATTGACCTTCAGAATTGACCACTTGATCGATAATTAATATTCGTCAAGTTAAACGGTAGCTCAAGTTACGATCGAGCAACTTTGTCTGCTATTATGCGAGCTACGACGCAGAGAGGGAAGAACACGCGAAGAATAAGAGAGGGACGCATGAGAATCTACCGAACGAGCATGGCTTAGCTGCAATAGCAAAGACTCGAAGCGTTGACGGCACGGGTGACAAGCAATGCAGACGACTCGGAGTTCGCCGTAGATCATCCCGAAAACTATTTCCTCAGAATGAGTTTTTATGGCGGTGGCCATCCTAGCTGGAAAGGCGATGAATGGGGGCTTTGTCTCTGGCGGTCACTCGTCTTCGCATCCAGAAACACTCTAGCCACCTCCGTCAGCCCTGATTGTCCAAGCACGCGACGGGCGACACGCACAGGACAAAGCACGTTGACTTCGAAAAGACGCCTGGAACCGACGGGGATCTTGGACGAGAGTTACGCGACGAAAGGTGTATGGGGGTTTAGAAAAGAATAATTAAATGAAATATTTAAATATATTGTGCCTTCGTTTATGTGGGGCAGTAACGCCAGAGGCCTTATTCTTCTCTCGGTGCTCCTTCGGTATGTGTGCTCGTGTGTGTGTGTGTACTGATATCGCATCTCTTTCGCAGAATATAAAAGGCATCATTCTACCGAAATGGCTATTCGCGACACTCGAGACAAGAGTCTCGCTGCCGTCTCTATTCAGAGTAGTCTGCTGCTGTTAAATCCTAAGGCGTACATAGCATTCTAACGCTATGTCTAGTTTGTTTTCGGCAATCACCTTGGCTCTTGGCTTGATGAGTTCAACTTGATTTAACACCTACCCAAGACGAACTTTCTACGCTATAAGCATTACAAAACCTCATAAGAGCTTCATTCTACCAGACGTCTTCAAATTCTGCCTTTCAGTCTACATAGATAGAAGAGTCTCGTTCCTAAAAACTCATAGCGCGAAAATGCCGTGCCGATGCTCTTGCAGATGTCTGTCCCCTTTTCCACAGTACACGACTAAGACTAACTTTATCGCCGGGGTGTTCTCAGTAACGTTTTTTCTAACTCCGTCGTGAGGTATGGCTTCGTTTTGTTCGTCGCGGCCATAATTCGCTCAAGAAATACGCCGGCCGCCTTCATTGACGCGATGGATGTCAGAAGTTTGTCTGGCCTTTCAGCATAAGGAGCTCTCAACGTGTCCCAGCGAGTGGCTTCTTCGCTGTGATAAGCAACGGAAAGTAATTAAGAAAAGCTGTCTTCTATGCGAGCACTCCCCGGCCGAAAAGTTTTATCTCGTGGCCAGTTGGGATGTTTTGTGTTCTGATCCAGACTCCCACGGGATGGCGCCACCTCAGCCTCGTTTGCCCCTTGTCCCTCGCGATGGCAGCCGCCGAGGGCAAAAAGGGCTACTATACAAACTTGAGTGGACTAGCGACACAAAAATGGAAATACCATCCTGGACGCTTTAAGTGCAACTGCTCGGAACTGACTAAACTCATCCCGAAGCTGCTGGCGACCGACTGATCTAAACGTAATTAATTTGGCCAACGGCTGATGGTACGTGGCCCGTTTGTGGCGGTCGCTTGAATGGCTAAGTGGCCGCATGTAGGACAGACGCATGGCAATTCGAATCCCACTAGTGGGACATGATCATTGTATTCTTAATTCTCCGTGTACTTCGGGGGGTGAAGTAATGCGAGAGGCTAGAACGGGAAGGCTCTCCATGCGGTTTAACCATAGCTGTCAGAGGTGATCTAGTATAACGCGCCACCGTCTCTGAGGACGATGCAGGCCATTCTTGGCTCACTACAGCCCTACATGGCCTCGGCTGCATGATGTCATCTTAGACTTTTACGTTTACAGCGAATTTAAGCCGGCTACCTAGGAAATAGCGGAGCTCTCGCTCGTTTCGAGCATCTCACCGTCTCCTGGAAGACGCAAAACATTCAAACGTTTGCAGCGCTATAAGGACAGGTGTGTCAGGCGACGTCCTTCCGGTAACTATCTCCTGATGTCCTCTGAGCCGGCATTGTAGCCAGCAAAACCCTGTTCCGCCAACCCGGACAGGCCTTGCGCAAGTACCGCTTTGGGATACCTTTTCCGGTGCACATATCCGTCAACCCAAAGCAACTCAGTCGTTGGCTAGACTACTCGTTTGTCTGGTTGCCGCTCCGACGAACTCGGAACATCGAGTGAACGCTTGCGTAATACACGGTGGTTCTACGCCTACGCCCCTCTCCTGATCAGACGATCACAGGAGGGAGGGCAACGCTTAACGACTCAGGAGAAAGGAAACCGCTTTTTCTCCCAGTCAGCTGTCTGCTGTTCGATTTTTTCGGTTTTTTTTTTTTTGTTTTATACGGGCAGCCCCAGTTGCCTGAGACGAGAGCAGGCGACACATTAGAAACGACCAGGCCGGAATCAAAAGGACTGAAGGGACGGTAGAGTGTCGTCGTGTCTACTTTGTTGCCGAAGAACACGTTAATTACGAGCAGAAGACGGAGTTGGTCGTCCGACGACTCAGCACTTTGTAGCGAGCGGCGAACTTCAATCGAACGGCGTCGAACCGGTTGAAAAACTCGGTTCTTGTTGTTGTTGCGGACGACTACAGGGACGTGGTGGCCTAGAAGAAGAGGAACGCGTACCTTCCGATGGACACAAATTAGGAATGACACCAGGACCGCTACAACAGTCCCACCCTTTGCTCACTTTTTGAGCTGATTGACTGATAGCGTTTCGAAGTAGCCACAGGTCGGAGTGCCGCGATAATGTGTTGCTAGAATCGAGGGTTAGCCGGTTCTTTTGTGAGAGTTTGTTAGTCCCTGTTCTTAGACGTGCTGTCCATTGTCTCTCGCACGATTGGTGAGAGCGTTTGTTTTGCGCGGGTAAACAATGTTTTGTGACCTCGAAGAAAAACGTTTTGATTTGTAATGTTGGCCGCGCTGCTACAATACAGCACTGTAAATCAAATAATAGTGATAATTATAAAAATAAAACGGGATTTATCTGCGTTGTCTAGCATTTGTTTCTCTTATAACAGAATCGATTCAGGTTTTCCGTCGTGCGACTGCTACCGCTATGCAGAAGACCCTCATTTTTAGTTGGATGTATCGACTTCGAAGGCTCAGCAAATTCCAATAGGGAAGAAAAAAACTCTTTTAAAAATAGCGCCGTCATACAAGGCTCGATAATAACTACTCAGCTTTCATTATCCTACCACGAAAAACAGATATCAATGCTTTCCCTGGCGAAAAAGTATGCCTAGTTCCAATGGCGGTGCAAACTAACTGGTCGGAATGGCCGAACAGCATGGCTGCGTACCAAGGGGTCACATTCATGTGGGCATACTAGCGCAGCAAGCACGTTCTTCAACTGATAGTCGTCAATCAACAACTGACGCATGCACGTGCCGACACGTCACTTGACTAAGTAGGTTAAAGGAAGCGAACACACGGGGAAGGTGTACCTAGGCTAGGCGGGATGTTGCAGATCGGCTCTTTTTGGAGTCGCCGAGCTGTCTCCACTTCCCTAGCTGGTTGTTCAAGCCAGACGTGAATAGCGTTGCCGTCGTTGAAATTGCACGGTGTTCAAGAGACCTTTGCGTGCTTCGCACCACTGATTCCTTCAGATTCCTCTCGAATCGCGGCTGTGGACACTTTTGTCGTCGCCGCCGCACCAACCACACCCTTTTCTCGTTTGCTCAGTGCAACGAAACAGCGTCAAGGGTGAAGTAGACTGAAGCCACCGCTTTCTAGTCTGGCCGAGATCGCACTCCGCGTTGAGCGTTTCGCGTCAACAATGTCCCAACACGGTAGGCATGTACTGTTTAGAACAGACAGCACTCAAATTTTGATGTGAGAAGCCGTCCTCAGCCGACAATGGTGGACCCACCCGATCCCTGAGACAGGTGATTCGGCCTGACAAAGGCGAACCGGAAATTTCGTTGCTCCGACGACAGATTCACTGCGCCGTCTTCGCCTCATTGACTTTTGGCAGCGCGCGCGAGTCGGTCAAACTGAATTTTCGAGCAGAGCTCTACTCTGCGCCGAACATCACTGTCCCCTAATGACGAAGGCCATGTCGCGGTAACGTAAAAAGTTTTCAGAGACACGCTGTTCCTTGAGCTATGAGAAACGAGTCGAAATGGCAAACTTTTCACAGGTCACAATAGGGTAACGTATCGTACGTCGACATCAAGTATAGTTCATCTAAAAACAATTTCATCAATTTGGAAATTTACAGACTGGTCAGTCGGTTGTTTCCGAAGAAACATATCTATATACCCTTGCGTTTTTCCAGCGTAATCGTTTCGATCTGTTCGCAGTTAGCAGGAGTTTTACGGTTTTTCTTAAAACCTAGTAAGTCCATTGCTGATCGAACAGCGCAAAGTGTAAAGAACACATTCAATGAATACGCCAGCAACTTGATTGATTCGAGCTAGAGAACTGTTTATCTACCCAAGGAACCTTAGCACGAAAACCATAAACCACGCTCTTTGTGAATTCTAAAGGACTTGTGCCCACAACAGCTTCCATAAGCATCCAAAATAGTTCTCATACATCCTACTCAGGCACCGACTAACCCAACGATCTACGTTGGGTGAAAGCCAAACGAAACGGCCTTCTAATTTGTGGTGCACTCGATGTCGATTCACTTCCAGCAAACCCTTCAACAGTATCTAAACATGCCCGGCTCTGCGCGTATATACACACACAAACACTCTGAGCACGAACTGCGTTCCACGCTGGCATTGCCGTGACCGTTGTGTATACCGGACGTCGTGCGGGCATACCCGACAAAACTTTTCCCCATAAGCAAGCCTGAGCAGCACGCAGCCAGTGATCAACACACGACATACAAGTCAAGCATCCGATGGCGATCAGGCTCAGACCAGAATGTTGAAGGCGCCGCAGTGACTAAAGGCAGGCGGGCAAACGACGAGCATCAGAGTCGGAAGCTGCGGTGGACTCGTCGCAAGCTTCTGCCGAGGCTGTCTAGAATGCATATCGTGTCTGAATACCTGATCGGGATATCTGACTTGATAGTGGTGCACGCGCTGGCTCCGTCTGGCCTTGCCAACAGCATCAGGGGTAGCCAGAGCTGGCGGAGTGACTCCAACGGAGTACGGGCGTAGATGTCGTGTGAGGTCTTCCGTGTTTCCTCCTCGAGTTCGATTTGCTTTCGCTGAGGTGCGCGCAGATTTGATTCCGCGCACGCCGTCTGCATCAGCACATCCCTCCGCATCATCTGTTTCGCTGGCTGAGAGGGCTGTAACGTTGACAAGGCAGGCGTTACAGCTGAAACTGGGTATGCCGCACCATTACACCTGTGCAGGGCTTTTTTGTTATTATATAGGGGGAAAAATCTTCTTCAGACGCACAGACACCGCAGATCAGCGTGTTCCAGTTGTCTTAATTTCGGGCCGATTCAGTGTGGGGCTGACCGTGGACGGAAACAGCCTCTAAACCACTAAAAACCACCTCTTCTCTTTTACCAGATCTCTGTTCCATCATCCTCTTTGTCCCTTTGGAGAAGAAATTTAGTAAACATATAGGCCTATCCTGAGCCAGGAGCCTTGGCTGCCCTTATCTCCTCTGCCGCCTTCAGGATCTCATCCTCGGTTACCTCTGGAATGTCCTCCTTCTCTTCCTCCTCTGCCGCCGCACAGTGCTCGCATCTGTCAAAGATCGGCTCTGGCGAGAAAAAATTCTTTACGATCTGGACGTCTTCTTGCTGCGTACGCGTCTTCGGGGAATAGACCTTCAGTTTTTTCCTTAGGTATGGCCATAAGGTATGGCCAACCTCAGGGATCCCGATCAGTATCCTCTATCAGAGCTTCCCAGCGTATTTTTGCTGGCCTTAATTGACCTACGCAGGTTGGTTCTCGTTTCATGCATTAGCGCGGTAGCCAGATGCGATCTTGACCTCAAATTTCTCTTCGATCACCGATGTCGGCATAACCTGCTGTACATTCCTGAGCTTATCTGCATATGATTTTTTCCCAGTATTCCTGATGATAAGTACCTTGTGACCCTCCATGATCCGTTCCTAGTTTCGGCCCGCCTGGGTTGTTTTTGGCGTCGTCCTGCTGGTGATGACAAGGAGTTTCGCTTCATGCCGTTTATTTAGACATTTTACCAACTTTTTGTTTGCATCTCCTGATAAATTGATACATATGCTTAAGCCAAATAATCATCCTTATCTTTGGTACTCCCATCTCGTTTCATTGATTAGCCTATGCCTTTTCTCCAGATCAGCACCGTTACCATCTTCTGCTCTTCTCCATTTTCACCTGTCTCTATTTATTTTCTAACATCTATTTGACTCATGCTCTTTTCAAACTTTGAAAGTCTTTTAAACAGCTTGCTGACATTGACCCTGCATACCTCATACTTTACAGAGCTTTCCTTCAATATGAGGCGCTTAGACTGTTCTCCGTTCATAATGCCTGATTTGACCCACCTTGTCATTTTATAGTTCCCCTTGTTCCATGTCTTTTCCAGCGAAGAATGAAGCTGTATCATACAATTCCGTTTTTGTAATGTCTGTTCCACTTTCTTAACGGTGGAGCCCACAGGTCCCTCTCAATTTAAGGCACCGTCCTCTATCCTTGAGCTCAGCATTTTCAGCCTCACGTTGAGCTAATTCCTCCTTAACTCCTTTTAACTGTTGTATTTCCAGCTTGCTGGCCTTACTTTCATGTATCACGCTGACTAGCTCTTCCTCAATGTTTTTAGTCTTCACAACGCCCTAATGGTCACCTTGGTTCATTTCGCTCTCGCACTTGGCTCTCTCTCTATCTCTCTCTCTAATGGATCCGTTTCGCATTTTTCCTTTTCTGCTATTTGCTCCGCTTTTCCCAACTTATTTCTTATCCTATACAGCCCTGTTTTAATGTACCGATTAACATTTTTGTCTTCGACAAATTCTACCACGTCACTTACTGTTTTTATTATGTCGTCAATGCATGCAGTGACGTTCTTCTGCTTACATTATTTGATTTCCTTCTGATATTTACCCTTCATGTAGCTGTGTTCCTCTTTATGATCAATGTATGTTACTTCCCTACTACCATCATTATCTCATGATGTCGTTTGGCACTCCAGGGAGGGGTCTTTTCCCCCCTATACCATCTTTTTTTGGCGGAGAATCCATTTTTCCTTTTTCTTATTTTTTTCACTTTTCTTTTTGCCTTTTTTCTTTTTTATTGATGTTTTTCCCTTTTCTCTTTTCTTTTTTCTCGCTTTTTGCTTTTTTCCGAGAATATCTTTATTTTTTAGGGATTTCGGCTATATGATTAGAAAGTGCTATTGACATTATATATAGCCGCTCTCCATTATACCTTGCGATGCAACAAACACGAGTGGTGGTGCTTCTGCGATTTTCTTCGCGGGAGTGTGATTCTCCTCGGCCTCTATATAACTACCTAGAACCAAGTCTTTCCTATCTCCTATCCGAATCCCAGTTCTATCTCAATCTCAAGTGTGCTAAAGTTTGCGCCAAGGTAGCCCGCTCCTTTTGCTGCTCTAAAATCGCTCCTATATGGGGCATATAAGGCGAATCGTCCCAGTAGCTATCAGCCGGTCTCTACCTCGACGCCAAAAAACCTCTTAACTTGGCCCCAGGCGGCGCAATGCAACGGCAAAGGTGACCGCCCGTAGCCATCTATCCTTTTCGTTCTTCGAATAGCGCCGACTTGGCGATAAAACTCTTCCTATCGCCAAGGCGGCCACCAGAACTACCGATACTCATTCCACTCCAACAAAATGCTAGCAAGACTGCTTGGTCTAATTCTTCGATCCGCGTGATTCTTGGATCCACCAATTGAAGTTACCCAGTCCGCTAACACTTAACACCAACGCCTGTGCAAAGTTAAAATTTCGAGCAAAAATCCCGTCATTCGCACGTGTGACTGCAGTCATCCACATCCGGAACGCATCTGCGGAACTCCTGCTGTGTGTGTCAGTATCCCTTCACTCAGATAGGAGCACAACATCATCCTTTGGAGATATATAGAGATACCTTTCTTTTCGAGGGCTTTATGGATATCATTCGACTTTATGGCGTTGAAGGCATTCTGGACGTCTAGCAGGATGAGCAGTACCGAAAATTCGCGTCCTCAGAATCTCAGCATGAGCCATATTCAGCACGTTTTTGAGTGCCCCTATGATACTCCGCCCTTTTCGGAATCCATACTGGAAGTCGGCCAATCCTCGCTCCTCTTCTACTTCTTTATTCAATCTGTCAGCGAGAATTATTCTATCTCCATGAGCTTGGCCTCTATCAGGCAAATAGGTTTGTGAGTCTGTCCCCGGTCTTATCTCCCGTCTTGGGGATAAGGTCCATTTTTGCTTCTTCCCATCCAGTAGAAAATTGACTTTCAGACAGAAGCATGTTTGCTAACGCTCTGAAGATCTCTGAGCGTTGCTTGATAAACAAGAGGACGATCTCAGCGGGTATGCCGTTAGGACCAAGGGGCCTTTCCAGTGCTCATACGTTCGCGAGCTGCTTCTATCCCTTCCGGTGTTACCTCTTGTGTATCGTTGAGGTCAACGACAACCTGGACGGTGTGCACATGTGCTTGCTGCGGGAAGAGACTTGATACAATATCATGTACCACATCTCCAGGAGGACGGGGCAGGAGGCTCCAGGGGTCGTCCGCTTTGGCCTTCTGCATCTCTTCAGGCCCCAACGTACTTAGCAAGGACGTCGTCTCGTATAGTGTTTTCGTAAATGGACGCACTGTTAACGCGTCTCAGAAATCTTTTCTGTCCACCGGTACTTTAGGCTCCTGCATTCTTCAAACAGGAGTGTTGGAATTCTAGCGATAAGAAGTCATCCGACACGTCTTTGTCCGTATAGTGTTCACTAGCCCCCAGTCGGGTTTTCCTGTACTCCTCCACACTCTTCACGACGTTCCCTCGATAGTGTTTGTTTGCCTTCCCAGACAGGTTGAGGTGGCATTAAAGTCCCCTATGATAATAACTCTCCGGCCTTTGGATTGAGCCAGAACTGTTGTTACTTCGCCAGGCTAGCTGTCAAATTTCTCATCAGTTCGAAAAAAATGACAGCTATATATTACCGCAACCCCATCCACACTAGAAACCGCTCCCCAGTCCCTTTCCTCTGATCGCTTGGGTCGTGCAGGTCTGTCCATTCATATGCAAGTATCATTACTATGGTCTGTACAGGAGTGGCTGTTCCTGGTTCGGACGGTACTCGATACACCTATCAGACGTACGTCTGTTCTTAGCTTATCTTGTTACCGTTGCTAGCATGTCGTGAGCACTTTCGCTATGTTTAGGATCTACCTGTAACACCTCAGTCATGCGTGCCTGACTGTCACCTACCTGGGTAACGCCATAGGGAAGTAAGACTATCCTTATTGACCACAGGGACCCGAATCATCGGTTGGGCCTTTTCAGGACAGGAAAGGATGGCCGTTATATTGTCCGATGTCTTTTGCGCTCCGGTGCTCTGAACTCTTGCGGCCTTCCAGGAAAGTGTCTAGTGCAGTTTAATAAGGGCATGGTGGGTTACCCGCAGGGTGCGCGTCTTCACTGCAAGCGCAACAGTGGGTATTTTCTTCTACACTGGCCTATGGTGCGCCGCAGCGAAAGCAGCATTTTCCTTCAAAATAAGGTCCCTTGCGTTGCCTCGCGTTATGCCGTAGCCATTCATTGGGTCTACAGGCCCGGCGACCTATGATGCCTCCTGTGTAGGAACTTCCTACTCCGACTTTAACACGTATTTAGGTTCTGGGGTATTTTATCGTTACACCTTTGTACGGATATCCTGACGGTGTTTTTGTAATTCCTTACAGCGCACCTCAAGTTTTACAGTTTTTTGAGGAGCTCAGCTTCTTTGTTGTCTCCTTCCCTATCCTTCATCTTGAACAGCCTTCGGAGCTTCGTATTTATTGCTTTAACCGATTTCTTCTTTTTTCCTTCCTCTTCTCTCTTCTTCTTTCTTATTCGCCTTGAGTCACTCTCGTCCTCCTCCTAGTAGTAAATGCCTAATTTCTTCGCTCCTCGACAGCGCAGCCGGCTACCCAACTATCGTATCCCGCCGTCAGTTAATGGAAAAAATGGAAGCAAGGAAACTAACTTTCTGGCTGTCGTCGAGACCGGTTGAGTTAATCACTTGCTCCGTTTTGTTGGATCGCCCTGCCTAGAGACCAGGGAAGTCATCAAAGGGCACACCCACAGTACTAGTTCCAATGGAAAGTTCCAACTTTCATGGCAAATTTCCAATATCACTCAAACGAATGTGCGATGCCATTCGAGGGCGTTCGAACAAAAACTACACCTGTCCAGGGCTGGGGGTCCCGAAGATGTTGCTTATGCAGTCGTTTCCGGGCAAGCAGACGAACGAAGAGAATAACGAGGGGGACAAAGATGCCGCAACACATGAAAATATTGCATATAGAATTGGTTGAAGCATTAATCTAAGAATTGGTCGCATGATTAGCTGGACGGTGTCCTCAAAGGCTAAGAAAAATTGATTGAACGACTTGACCTGCTAAAGATCGTAATAGCAATATTAAAAAACACTGTCTACGGGGACAACGTTAGAGAAAGCGAATGGGAGAACGTTACCGCGTAGAACTTATTAGGAATAGGTTCCTCGCTGCAGATACAGCCATATTAAATGTGCGTATTAAAAATTTAAATGTATAGCAAGGAGCCATATGACTCTCTAACAATCATGCGCGGTAATTAACTACGAGGACAATGTAACATACAACGATACTAAAAATGCGGAAAGGTGTCGTGTAAGTATGTTTCCCTCTGTCTCTCAGCCACATTCCGGTTTTAACTTAGCAAAAGTTTATACCCATTTCGCCCCGGGAGGCGCCAATTATATTATTCCGGCTGCATCCTAAAAACGCGCTCCATGACTGTCGAGAAATTGTGGCCAGTGGAAAACGTCTATTACTATGCATAGCTCTCGTAGTTCGAATTAAACAACTTTCCAGAGTACATGCAGCGAATTCGTCGAGATTCGATAAACACGCCAGCGTCATCATCGTCTATCTACAGAAAACATTCTTTATGATACTTTTAAAATCTAAACGTCGCCATTGAAGTCAGCGATAGGCGGGCACTGTGGCGAGGAACGCTGAGTTAACCTACGGCACTGCTGATCACCCAAGCTTAGAAGTCTTAATTAGAGGAGCTAGAGGACGTTCATGTCGTTAGGGGGGTACTAAATAACTCCGGAGGCCGTAGGATAAATGAGGATTTTTCCGTCGATTACGTCCGCTAGAGTCGATTTAGTGACGACAAACGAAGGAACGGTCTGTCTGTGCAGAGAAGTAAATGCGGTAATCGTACGCCAAATGAAATAACTGTAATTTTACCCTGATGACCAGTACGAACTAGCCTCGACTGGGCTCGTTCGCAAACACATCTCATTGATGGCGTTCTATTGCGCCACATTTGGTTGTATTGCGTCACAATGGCATAGAGGCGGACGTTTAGCGATGAATCGCAAGAAAATGCTTACAGCTAATGAGCCGCGCAGAGTGTGAGTGACCCACGATACAGAACCGGGAGAGCAGAATGGCGATATTCCGTGACATTTTGCGTACAGTCTGTTGAGAGACAGAAGAACAATAACGGGCTAGCATTCGAGTGAATAGAAAGGTGAACGGTGTCAGACGGCAGGCGCTGAAATCCAGTTAGCGCGATGATCACCGGCTTAGCGAATTCGCTACGATCCCAATTGCCATTGACCGCTGCGGTAATATCCGTCGTTAAATAGTGAAAAAGCCTTGCTTGATTTAGACCAGAACGACGCACTTTACTATGGCTTTGAAATATCTTCATATTCATTGGACAGAGTGCATATATACGTGTAACTTTTTCTTTTTGCCTAATCCGTACGTGCATACAACCCCGCAGCGGTTGAGGGAATACAGCGCATTTTCGAATAGTCTTCAAGCAGCAGATTACTGACTTCTGCTCGCTGCCAGTGTGACTAGGCTCTGTCGGTTAGCTCTACGGTGTGATTCAACGAAGTTTAAATCGAACCATCTGTATTGCAAATTGGGAACACCCAGCTGGCGGCCTGTAAACGCAAAATGCCGACGACACGCTCGACCCTTGCACCCCTGTCGGCCAGTCTTTGTGTTTCCGGGCAAATGCCACGTGACATAGCACCGCTAATCTCGTTCGAATGGTCAGTCACGCAACGAAGAAGATCTGCTGATGCGACGCCAGTGGAAAGCCGACTGTTCCAGTGGCAACGAGAACGGTCTTTTGCCCCGCAAGAAAAACTGTACCGTATGTTTGTCGCTCAAACGAGTAAGTTATCTGCGATGCGGCATCACATTTATCAGTAAACCTTTCGAGAGTAACTTACCGTGCAGTGGACCCTTCAATCTCGTCCCTGAAGCGAAAGCTAAATCGACGTTTGGGTTTAGTCATGGGAGTCAATGGGTGTATCTGAAAATAAGAGTAAATTTACCGGGAGCTACACTTATTCTGAAGACCGTCCAAAGATTATTGAAAGGACCTGATCCAAAAAGGTTGAGTAGAAGGGGACCCTCAAGGTCAATTAAATCAGTCCTACGTTTTATCAATGCAGTCGCTCTTCGATCAGGCAAAATAGGGGTTTTCGTTCAGTTCGTTTAAAATAGTAAGCGATAAGTAAGAACGTGTCCGGTGCGCCAAAGAAGATCCGAGCTAAATTCAATAGAAATAAGTGAAATATTTTTTGTAATTTTTCGGCGCTGCATATGAACGTGGGCAATGGTTCCAGATACCCTGATAGATACATTGGAAGATGAGAAGGCGGTATTGGACATAGTGATTGTAGGCGAGATTTGTTTAAAAAGGTTCATTACGACGGCTTCCGTATCTCGAGCTTCAACTTCATGGAATCAAATAGAAAAATTTAGAGGTAAGATGGCGACGTCGGCGCATGCATCCACTAGGCATGTGCTACTGTTGAATCAGGTGGAGAAGGACATGTGAGAATGGCAAAGTGCAAACGCTGCGTGTTTTTTTTTAAAACAACCGGGTTTTGAGGGTCGCACTCTCGGCTTCTATTTCTGCCATTTTTCGTATGGAGATACGGTACTTGAGGTGCTCGGACACATCTTACCTTAAAGTTGTACGCTTTTTACACTGTGGTGGGGAAGTTCGAACATCAATCCGCTGGAAGCATCATTCTACGAAAACTACACTTCCTTCTTCTTTAATCATATAGTAATTGGCACCTGCGAAGGTCCCTTCTCTGACCACTATCTGGTTGTTATCACCGTCATGGGCCACATCGACTTACTGAACACGACGCAAGGGAAGTTGACAACGCTCTCGAGGCTTTTAAAGTTTTCAAAACAGAAACCTTTCGTCATAGAAAAAAGGCAATTCACTTCGAAACTGGGGAACCCACTATACCTTGTAGATGGTTTATATCGTTGGTATAGTTGGAAATCTGGTTACGAAGTTTATACATCAACCTAAGGACAAAGAGCATCAAACGATCTAAACTCTACCATAGAGGTTTGCTAGAAAAATCTTTGTAGTAGCTGTTATGTTAGATAGTTATAGGATTTCTTAAGCAAACCTTGTGGGCAAAAGACTGTAGTCTTAGAGGTTTTTACCACCAACACAGAAGAACATAGTCAACCGTAGGGGATCGCGAACACATTAAACAATCACTTCGCAACGCCTGGTGCCAGGACTGTATCGTCATCCCAGATCGTTAACTAGATTAAACCAGGACTAAGGTCGGTCTAGCTCGTGGCCACTTCCACTGTTTGCTTTTTTTTACGAGCAGAAGTTCCCCTCGTTAGGGTCTACAAAGCAAATTAGGCCTCTGAAGCAGCTGTACTTCCCAGCGGTTTGATGAAGCGTCCCACAGTCCCACTGACTTGCCTCCTCACCCATATCGTCTCGTTGATTAGAGAGTGTTTTCCGTCTGCACCGAGGGACACGTGCGTCATTACACTCATCGAAAACAAGGGGGATCTGGAAGCTTCTAAAGAATTGCCGTCCTATCTTTCTTGTGGACAACTTATCCAAGGTATTTAAGAAGACAGTGATAGCTAGACTGGATGAGCATCCACTGTCTATTGCTCTCTTTTTGGCTGTCCAGTTCGACTTCAGAAGGCCGCGGTCGTCCGAACTGGCTCTTGCTCACTATTTGAGACACCGTTGAGAGGAATCAGATGTGTCTCAGTGTTTTCTTGCATTTGTTAGGTGCTTTCAATTGCCTCAAACACATCTTTTTTTTCTGAAGGCTTTGCAGGTCCTTAGAGGCAACGAAATGGTTGTAAAATGATTCCGCTGCTTAGATCTCCGTATTTGTTAAATAGAAAGCCAGCACTTAGAATCGATGGCATCGAATGGCGCAAGATTGTCACCCGGGCACCACAAGGGCTATTCATGGATCACTGAAGTTTTTGATGCTGATAAACTTTATGCTGCTAGAAATTTCAGCTGAGAACCTTCGCAAGACGCTTAGGCCCATGCAGATGAAACTTCCCCATTATTTTGCATTTGCCTAAAAGTGGCTCAAAATTACATTTGCGAGGCTCTTTTTTTCGGCGTTAAAGACATCGTCAGAACGTTGAAAGTGTTTGGACCTGTAATAAGGTGAAATCCTTTTTCCTCTGTCGGCCTCAAATTGTTCCTATTCGTTTCCATGGCGAACCTACGCTGTGGACGGGGTCGATGAAGTGCTGTGGCCTCACGTTACAAGGAAATCCTAGTTCTTCTAGAAAAATTCTTTCGCCTAAATGCTACGGTGCGGTTAGCATTGCCTCAGAAGGGTTGAAATTCTTGTAAGCGGCCTGATGCTCGTCTACAAATTATTACTGTTACCGCTCCCATTTTATGGTGTAGCACTTTGAGGGGCTGACTTTAAGATAATTATTTACAAGGGGAAATTATTCAGAATGTTGTTTTTTGGGCCATCTTCAATAAACGCCGAACTTTGCTGTATTCGCTTCACGTTGTGCTTTTTACTTTCAACACGTCTGAAGGAACCATTCACAATGACATTGCCTTCTCTATTTTTTTAGCCTCGAGCAGAGATGCTCATAGGTTAAGTTCCTGATGTCTATTGCCTTCAAAGAGTACGGTCGTCATACTCTCGGGTATCGTTTCCCGGCGGTTTGGCGCTCGTTTCCTCGCGAGCTTCATTTACCTTCCTCAGCGAAAAATTTGCAGGACAGCCAGGAACATTTTGTCTTAAACTGTGTTGGTCATTATGTATTTTATGTAAGACTATTTATGGTGCGTTATCCTGTGTTATTTTTTGTGTGTATTTTATCTCAGCTTGGTGTGCATCACTTTAGTGTATCATGACGTTACTGCACTACCTGCAGTCTATCCTATGACTTCAACTACGTGAGCTTGAGCGCTTGTGAAACTGCTAGGTCGTGCAAAAATCACATTAAAAGAAATTTGAATTATAACCACGTATGTAACCATTGTAGATATTCCTTTGCCGTCCTGTATATATTTAGTTACAAATAATGATGGAGCTATAATATATCCGTGAAATACTTCTTATCATTATATTGATGAAAACCGTAGAGAGTGGTAGATATACCTTTATTATATATATTACATTCCGTCAATAGACAAAGAATGTATTTGCAATCATAGAAAGGTTGCTGAAATATATGTTTTTCAGTTAGTTTAGATTCACGAACGGGCCAGTCAGTATCAGGATCTATAAGCTTAAAATAGATCACCCTCAAGTCTCTGGCGTATCGCCTGTCATCCAGGCAATCAGCTCACCTAGAATCCGTTTCCAGGAACGCCGCTTTCCAGGTAGAGAAATACTTTTATTTCTAGGGTAGTATACTGCGGTATTGTACGTTTCCCGTTTTCTCTACAGTCTGTCATACATCGAAATATGTAATTTGTCGAGATTAGCATTGCCCGGTTTGGAGCGAGCCCGCATGATGTACTGCAAACGACCAAAAAACAGGCCAAAGTAGCATGAGAACCAAAGGCCGAAGGTAAAAACTAAACACACGCGTCGGCCTTACATGTGCGTTACATTATTCGATCGCGTTTGCAGCTCCATCTTCACAGAACAACGCACCACATTTGAAGCAGTTTTCCCAAGAGGTTTTACATATGCTGTCACGTCCTACCGCTGAGAGAACGAACTTCAACCTGCCGACCCCGGCATCTACAGACAACACACGTACAAATCCTTAAACAAATCTCATGGCTTACCCCGGAAGGCAAAGCACACATTCTAATTCAAACGTCACAGTGTAGAGAAAGAGGAAGAACTACCTAATCTGGCTGATCTTATCCGAACTATGTTTGACCAGTTATTGAGTATGCGCATGGAGAGAGCTAAATTCTCTATTCTGTCTAAAAAATGCATTCTCTTAAAACAATGAAAACTGATTCAATATCTAAGATGCTCTAAGGCTGCCTTGAAAAGGACTTGTTTTCGGGCTTTAGATTCACGTACATGTCACGACAGTTATCTATGATCGCTAAGATAAAAATATGTCGATAAAGTACAATCTTGTGAGCAGGTGGGCAAAATTATTTCGTTGAGGAGTCCCGCTAATCATATTTGACATAGTTTAAAGGGGTGTTATTATTTAGGAGCTGCGTGATCCTGAACAGCTTCCTTTCTGAAAATGAAATTATAGAGCTACAATGGTATTCAAACATATATGCAGGACCCGGAATTCTCGTGTTATATTTTTAATCTTTAATCACCTAAAATAAAACTACGAAAACAGCCCGGGACACCCAGTTTCGTTCACCAATGCAACCAAACTAATTCCACTGCAACGATTCAACAGATAGTGGCCTTCAGTCTGTCTTCTGCCTTTTGAAATGGTACACCAATACTAATAACTGAACTGACGTAATATTACTTGATCGAGTATATTATATAATTTATCGCAATAATTCGAAGACTTCGAGCTCAGCCACAGCGGGCTCATATTTCAGTTGAAATTTAATTTCTTTCTCGTTTTTCAGTTAGAACAATATCAACAAGGGTAACCAGCATTCGTCAATACCTATGTGCCTGCCTGCAATGCGTCGGTAGCGTATGACCCCACAAAAGTTATTCCCTTTTGGCGCGCAGTTCATAATAGAAACGACCAAGTCAATTTTGGCTATTCATAATTCTAGCTTCTATCCATTCTAAAAGCCCACCAGATCGTCCGTGAGACCCGCCTCATTGCCGTGATACCCGTTGACAATTCGGTGAGCTCGGGGAACTCAGACCGAGGATACAGCCATACAATCCGAACTACGACAGAGCTCGAGTTTGGCTTTTCCCTGTAGGTGCCTATGGTCTGCTTGTCTCGCCTTTCGCATGCTCCATTCCCCATACTGGTAAGTGGTCACATTCGCAGTGAGCGTTGGACGAATCCCAAATGGTGTCTTCTCCCTCCCTCCCTTGTTGGAGGTCTCTTGTTTCGTCGTCCTGTCGTGGTCCCTTTTCTTCCTCGTCCTCCCCAGACTCTTGTGGATCTCCCCGTCTTCCCCTTTTCCTTCTCCTTCAGCTCTCGTATAAATTAATTATGTTGCAGTTGTTTCTTTCGTGCGCGCGCCGCAGAGGAGACAAATGCTAACTTTCGCCAAGAAGCCGGCCAGGGCAGGCTTTCTATTCTTAGGCACGGCCACGATGAAGATCATGGGAACGGCGGAGTGGAATACAACGCCAAGACAGGACGTGAATGAGGAGACAGCCAGGGGGTGGCACACGAAGACAATGTTTTGCGGTTCCCCCAACCCTAACGTGGGACGTTCCGACCACAAATCATTTTAATGAAATACATAGAATGGCCTTGAGAAGCAGAGGGCAGTGCCGGTACACGCTACTACCGTTGTTCGTCCCGGGGCGGGATAACGGACCGAGACAGAGCAAATATGAGAAGGCTAACGGGAAACGATAGAAAATCCCTTTGCACAGCCTGCGTCCGTACTCCAAGCCGCTACTCTACGAACAGGGCAGGCGACACGAAGCGCGAGATCATGAAAACTTCAGATATGGAAACGTGGGAAGCTTAGAGATCCTTACGGCTGTGCCCCATTCAGACGATTAGGGGACGATGACTCTCGAAGTTTTCCTTTACCGATGTAATTGCAGACACAGAACAGAGTTCGAGTCTAAATGTTGAGAGTGATCTATGAGTACAAATATAATTACATGTGAAAGGCGCGTGTCCCTAGTTTTTGGCGGGTGAACAGGAATATCTAGAAAAGATAGCTAGCGTTGCTAGCCTTTTCACAGATTGAGTGGGCAGCCTTCTTCGGTGTACCGAGCGTTGAATCATTCGTTGTCTTTTAAGAAAACAATCACTAGGGTAGTTTGGGCAATTCGTCGTAGGTAGTCACATCTTAGACTGAAGTTCCAGTTTTCTAGTTCTTACGTGCTACTTTACAACCAATTGGAACAATTTGGAAGAGGGTTTCAAAGGAAGAGTCGGTTAGAAGACGAGCGAATACAATATCCCCAAACGTGCAACCAGAAAGATAGTGTACCTTAAGCAAAATGTATACTTGAGACGATTCGAGGTTATGCATTCTGCTTGAGCAGTTGTTGTCGGCAATTGGTAACTGGAAGACTTAGAGAGATGTTCGCAAGAACTACCCACAATATTTAATGTGAATCCAAACATGAATATATGGGATAGCGTATTGCATTGATCATTAGAACTTCTCCGTTTATGTCAAGCAACTCGAAGAACTACCAACACGCCTAGAAGGACTCGAGGAGAAAATTTAGGTTCTAAATATGATGAAAGGAAAACAATAAACAGTAGGCTGTTCATGGCCATTTTGAAATTCCATCAAATGTACGATCCGATGACTCCTTAGTGTAACCACACATACACCGCCGTGTGTGGAGATATCTACGGTGTCAATTCTGAAAGCAGCGATATTTTTCATATGGGTTAATTTCGCATGTATCCAGAAACTTCGCATGCACATTTGCTGGATGGACGCTGCGTATCCAATGGACGCTGTCAAAGAAACTCAGCGCACCTTAGTGTACTCTGTCTTCAGTGATTGGCCTTATTCCGCGAGGCAACTGCGTCGTGAACACGACGATATTTTATTCTGTCTACGGAAACAAAGCTTAACTAGGTTTCTACGTTTCATGTGATTTGCATAAACTAGGCTTGCTTTGAAAGGACGACATGATCTGTGCGTCTGAGAATGCCTGATGTCCGTTTTGGGGAGTCTGCCAAATTCCTTTGATTTCGGACTGTTTCGCAACGTTTCGGCCAGTGCAGTCCAATAACTGACTGGGCGCACTGCCTGCGACGGTTCATCTCCTATACAACAAAACCTTGGCATACATAATTCACGGGCCTTAACATCCATGCTGTAGCTGACAACATCGCACCCTTCTTCACTGATTTCGCTGATTCCATCGGTATTTTTGAAATCTCTGTCGAAGACGCCCTCACGTTAGCCAAATACGCGCGTCAGCTTGTCTTCGACGATCTTTGTCAGTTTTCTTTTGCATATTGACGGAAGATCATTGACAAGTAATACCATCCTTAGCTCCCGTCTTGACTTCCGAGAACAAGAGACGATTATCAAGTCATAATTGTTTTCAGAGAATCTTAATGAGTCGAGTGAGGTTTCTTCCAATGCGTGTTTCTCGCAGAATGTCCACACTCAGCAATACAAATGCAGAGAAGGCTAACGCTGTTGGGATACAGAACGCACCACATCGATATATGGGCCATTAACTCGAGTAATGTTGAACACATACCTCGGATGAAGTCATGGATGCCTCAATTAAAAATAAACTGTAAACCGGGGAAACGGCGACACGTTTTGTTCGTTATGGTCATCGTCCAAATAACTCCGCATCGATTTCGACAGCCTGAGGCAAACCATCCAAAAGAAAGGGAAACTGAGTGCTCGTTTTAATTTTAGTTTATTGGCCCTGGCCAGATTTATTATACGGTAACCTATTTATAGTTGCTGTTATGCGCTTCATTTACACCTCGTCGGGATTAATACAAGTATTACGAACACCAGAATAGCATTGCGCCCATGAGCCGCATTGCACATAAAGCTGAGCATTGCGCTTCGGCGCAATGCGCTTTTCTGAACCTTTGAAAGTGACAAACCGGCAACTGTCTTTCCGTAGGCCTCAATGGTATAAGCGCAGCTGGCAGGCCTTTCCGCAGAAACGCATCCTTTAAACTTGTACGCTTGCCTAGTTCAACTAATTACTTTCGCAGCGGAGTGCTGATGATATGCGCGTGCTCATCAAAACCTGCATAGACTTTATTCAAATATATACCAAATACCTCAAGTACTTGAGTCTCACCGTTGAGTACAATTGCAGAAGTGTTTTTGTGGATTTGTCACCCTGCTTTTGGATGTAAGTCGAATTCAAAGATTTTCGAGATTAGCAAACGTTTTGATTTTACGAAACTGCGTGTAGGGCCTACTGTTTTTACGACAAGTTATCTCATTGACTCTGCGGTTATACGACGCAATGTTGTTGGATGCAGACGTCATTCGTGTCGCATGTTATTCGGCTGCGGCCAAACAAAATCAAATGCCACTGTCTGATCGATTGCCTTAGATATCTCAAAATCTTTCAAAGAACACCCAAAAAACTTACTACATGGAAACTAGCATTCGCCGGTTTATCATAAATATATTTAAAAAATCTGCCTCAAAATCCTAGAATTTTTAGAACACTGACTATATATATATATATATATATATATATATATATATATAT